>SNQJ01S0240814.1:1563-13453 GCA_010110895.2 Picea sitchensis
CACTATAGTAGTCAATTGGCCGATCGGTTTATCTAAAGAAGCTTCAGGTAATCTAGGTCGATCCGTACACAGGTGTTGTATGATGCGCTACCACTTGAAGTGGTACCAACAGGGATTACAAGGGTGGCCAATAGATGTGCGCTTAAGTACCACTTGTATTTCCTGCGTGTATGAATCCCTCAACCACGGGTTTATGCGCGTAACGACAGATCTCTGTGGCTTAAAGATGCCAAAATACGTCTCTACCTTGGAAAAAAAATTAACCCACAATTTCTGCCGAGGAAAGTGCTCTGATACCACTTGTAATATACCAGATATAAAAAGTATGCAGAACAAAAATAAAATGCTAGAAATGGTAGAATAACAACAATATAACCAGAACAATCACCACAATAACACTGATATGATATAATAATAACAACATAAATACCACTTTGATTCTGAGAGAAATGTTCACGGGCCTCTTCGAGGGGGCAACCTCTAGTCGAGCAAAACTCTATTACAATAATATCCAAGCTAGGGTCTCATACCCTTGACTCCTATTTATACTAAATATGTCTATCAAAAGAATCATCTAGAGGAAGATCATTCTAGAAGCAGAAGCTTCTATTAGGTCTTCTTACATTCAACTTATTCTATTTTATTGCAAGGCCTTATTGATATTGACCTTTATTACATCCAAATATATTGTTCTAGCTATGTGCGGGTTAGGACCCTAACACGAGCCAAAAAAACAATGTTTAGGGCCCCAAAACAACCCTGAAAGTACAACAAGATGTGCTGACATGAAAACATACAAAATAAGTCAGTTGGATTAGGAGAGAGGACACCCGTATCCACCTGGATAATTTGTGGGGATTTAGACAGCCCCAGAAGTGTAGAACTCACTGTTATCACCATATAATTCCCAGCTAGTGTCCGAGTTTCGAAATTTTTATGACGGGTTAAATCACCGTAGAGCTATGATAAATTTAGAGGACATGTCTATATCCAACGACGTTTGGACGAAGTAGCGGAGGTATGAAGAATAAAGCTCAGCCGACCGTCGATCTCAAGGCGGCCCAGATCAACGACCGAGACGTGTATCGGAGATACAACTAGCACAAAGATTAAGCGGTCGAGGGCGGGCCGGGGAAAACAGTAACGTTTTTTTGCGGGACGCGTGGCACCCTTAGAAGTATATCGGAAAGGAGGGCTGTCTGATCAAAACCACCTTTTTCAACCTCCGATGTCAAAGTCGTCGGGCAAGACGCTGACCGTAGATCTTGAAACGACCCAGATCAATGGTCGAGGTGCAATTCAGCGATCGAAGTAGCGCAAGAATTAGCCGACAAGGGGTGGACCGGGGAAAACTACATTGGTTTAAATCATGGACACACATCGTTCTCTGAGACACATCGGGGCTAAGGGTGGTTCATCTAAAACCACTCTTCTCCAAACCTCGATGGAAATAGATACCTATAAAAGGAGGTACCCCGAGCATTATTCTATGAGTGTTTGAAGCAGTCGAACGTTCGGAGATTTGGCGCAAAGCTTCCATCAGAATTTCAAAATTCTGAACAAATTCAAAACAGTGAAAGTCAGCGTGCCAATCATGTCCTATGCAACGTGCATCGACCTGGAAATTTTGATTAAAGAGATGATGGACTACGAAATCCCCTCTGACGCGCAATGGAAGGAACTTGTATGGTTGGGAAAGACAAAATGCCACGTCCCCGGAACAAACAAATGATCTCCAGCTGTCACCCATCTTACCAGACCTAACAGAAGTACAGAGCAGACCAAGTGTAGTGGAAGAAGCCGAGCGGTCAAAGAGATTATTCAAGATGGTGAAATGTTTCCTTTTGTTAATGATTGTAAGTCGTTTTGTATACCGAAACTAACATCTAAAACTGTTACAGAAGCTGAAACGTTTCAGTTTCAGTTATTTTTGATCAAATTGTATAAGTACTAAGAGGCTTGAATTAGCAAAGGGGGGGAGGGAAGAAGTGCAAGGGCACAATTCTGGTGGTTCTGGACTCTATTGTAATTTTTCTGGGACTGAATTGAATACATATGCAGAAGCATTTTGAACTGTTCATGAAAAGATTCTAATGGCTATGATATGAGTTTTGTCTTCCTTCACTGTTTGTATTTCCCGTGTTCTTTAATTCCATTTACACTGTCTTATGTTTAAATTGGAGAGTTTAAAGGCCCATAATTCATCCTGCGACGCTCTTGGTCTAAGCAATTTAAACTATGTGATTGTCTTCTTAACTTATTCAGAATTCGTTTCAGCAATGCTCCGATGCAATTATTTGTCTTCTTTATCTTCCTACACATCTTTTTATTTCAAGAATAACTCAGATTCATCACCTTATTTAGCCTTCATCTTCTAGAGAGTTCTATCAGTCTATGCATTGTCTTCGTTCACTTTCAGAATTTTGACTCCATAGCCCATAGTGTTCCCCTCTTCTTCGCCAACAACTCTATTAAAAATCTCCCAACCAAATCAAATCTAGCCGCTAGTTTCCATAGATATATCAAGTGACACGAGATAGCCCTCTGAGTTGGGCAGGCTAGTGCCTCAGCGCTAAATCTGGTTGAAACAGTTACCCCTGTCGTCTGTTTTGACAACCGGGCAGATTTACAGGGTGCTAACATTTTGGCGCCGTTGCCGGGGACGAAATTGAAATTTTTTCCCTGGGAAAGAACGACATGGTTGAGTTCTAAGGTCTGAGAGCAACAGACACTTAGGCACATGTTGGATGTATTCCTACTCTGGCGACTCCACACATCAAAAATCAGTTTGAAGGCGATTCCACTTGTAGAAGAATCCAGAAATTTGAATTTTCACTGGCGACTCCACTCTTAATGCAGAATCCAGCTTCCAAAACATCACCGGTGACTCCACTGTCCGAAGATGAGTTCAATATCTACAAGGTATGATCCAATGAATCAATCTCATATTCCTGGCTTTCCAAATCATATTCCTCACATAAATTGGCAAAAATATTTGCCTAAATTCGAAGATGGGAAAGGAAATGATGCTGCCTTGCACTTGATTAGATTTCACATGCAGATATGTAAGTTAGGGGTTGAATTTCATGAGGATTGTTTGATGAAAATGTTTGTGTCTACTCTAGAGGGGAAAGAAAGATTATGGTATGAAGGTTTAAAACCAGGCAACTTATACTCTCTTAAATATTTCCATATAGCATTCTTTAAGCATTATGGAGAATCTAATTCTTCATCCTTGGTGTTTGAAGATTGTTGTGAATTTTGTGAACATTTCATTAAGTACCTTGAAAATGTTTTTGGAAATGAAGAGTGTATGAATGATGAAATCATAGAAGCCCTTTATGAATATTCATCCCAACAACAAATAGTAGCCCCTCCTTTGGTTGAAGGTGAAGCTGATCAAGAAATTGTTGCTGAAAGTCATTTTCCTTCCCCTGAACTTGATGAAGATATTCAACAAGATTTTCAGCAAGAGAAAGTGTTTCAAGGTTGTCTTTCTCCCCCTATGAATGATATGGTTGTTCAAATTCTAAGGGGCCTAGATATGGATGAGGATTCCGAAACTGCATCTATGAAAAATTCTAGCAATGAACAAACAAATCACATAGAGCTTCATGAAAGGAACAAAACAACATATGCCATTTTTCAATCAGAAATACAGAAAGATAATGAAGAGGCAGTGCTTTTATTTGATTCATTTGAAAATCATGGTTTTGAAAGTGCATCCATGGGAACTCTAGACTGTGAAATAGTGCATGATGTTAGATTTTCACATTTGCAAGAAGATTATAAACATGAACTTATTTCCATTCATTCATTTAAAAGTCAAAATGACAGTCCTCAAACAAATTTCCAAAAGTTTAATGAAACCAAATCAGAATTGTTTGATGAACAAGAGGATAGTCTTGATGCGCATAATATGGCTGTCATATTTGAATATGTTCAAGAATGTATGAATGTTTTTGTTGAGATGCATGGAGAAGTAGACAAACCTGTTGCTTCCATTTCATTTGAAAATATTCTCAGAACTGAAGAAATAGAGCAAGAGCAACACACACTTATGAAAGAAGCTTGTCTTTCTGTTTTTGCTCATCAAGAAGAAATGTTTTTTCATGGTTTTCAAGATCATGTGGCCATCTTATTACAATATTTAGTGAAGAAGGAGTTTGTTTCATTCATAAATTCAAGTTTTGGATTCAACTTTTGTTTTCAGCTGCCATTGTTTACATTTGTCTAACTGCTTAAGAAAGATGTGAGCGAAGAAAAATCGGGAAGCCAATTGCTTGATTGGTTGCATTGGCACTTTAGTATCACTTGATTGAGTATTCATTTCAGCAGTTTTTGAGTAGATAGGAGTGCACAAATAAGCTTGTTGGTCAAGCATTTTTCAGTTTGGATTTCCAGTAGTGTGTGCAGTCAGATTTTAGCAGTATATTCAGTATTCAGTATCCAGTTGAGAGAAGTGTACAGAGTTTGGTTTTCAATAGACACTGGTGACAGGTTAGAGCAGGGAACACAGACATGTTTTGGGAGCATCCCAATGGATCAGGCACCGGGTCTACGAGTTCTTTGCTACCTCGCAAGGAGGATAGCATCCCAGTTGGAGCCAATGTTATCACCATATAATTCCCAGCTGGTGTCTGAGTTTCAAATTTTTTATGATGGGTTAAATCACCGCAAAGCTGTGATAAATTTAGAGGACCCATCTATATTCGGTGGTGTTTGGATGAAGTAGCAGAGATATGAAGAATAAATCTCAGTTGACCATCGATCTCAAAGGCGACTCAGATCAACGGCCGAGACGTGTATCAAAGATACAACTAGCACAAAGATTAAGCCGTCGAGGGCGGGTTGGGGAAAACCGTCACGATTTTTTGTGGGACGCGTGGTGCCCTTAGAAGTATATCAGAAAGGAGGGTTGTCTGATCAAAACCACCTTTTTCAACCTTCGATGTCAAATTCGTCGGGCAAGAAGCTGATCGTAGATGTTGAAACGACCCGGATCAACGACCGAGGTGCAAATCGGTGATCGAAGTAGCGCGAGAATTAGCCCACAAGGGGCGGAGCGGGGAAAACTGCCCTGGTTTAAATCATGGACACACGAAATTCTCTAAGACACATCGGGGCTAAGGGTGGTTCATCTAAAACCGCTTTTCTCCAAACCCCGATGGAAATAGACGCCTATAAAAGCAGGTACCCCGGGCATTATTCTATGAGTGTTTGAAGTAGTCGAACGTTCGGAGATTTGGCGCAAAGCTTCCATCCAAATTTTGAAATTATGAACAAATTCAAAATAGTGAAAGTTAGCGTGCCAATCATGTCCTAGGCAACGTGCATCGACCTGGAAATTTTGATTAAAGAGATGATGGACTACAAAATCCCCTCTGACGCGCAATGGAAGGAACTTGTACGGTTGGGAAAGACAAAATTCCATGTCCTCGAAACAAACAAGTGATCTCCAGTTGTCACCCATCTTACCAAACCTAACGGAAGTACAGAGCAGGCCAGGTGTAGTGGAAGCAGCAGGGCGGTCAGAGAGATTATTCAGGATGGTGAAACATTTCTTTTTGTTAATGATTGTAAGTCGTTTCGTATACCGAAACTGACATCCGAAACTGTTACAAAAGCTGAAATGTTTCAGTTTCAGTTACTTTTTATCAAATTGTATAAGTACTAAGAGGCTTGAATTAGCAAAGGGGGGGAGGGCAGAAGTGCAAGGGCACAATTCCGGTGGTTCTGGACTCTATTGTAATTTTTCTGGGACTGAATTGAATACATATGCAGAAGCATTTTGAACTGTTCATGAAAAGATTCTAATGGCTATGATATGATTTTTGTCTTCCTTCATTGTTTGTATTTCCTGTGTTCTTTAATTCCATTTACACTGTCTTCTGTTTAAATTGGAGAGTTTAAAGGCCCAGAATGCGTCCTGCGACGCTCTTGGTCTAAGCAATTTAAACTATGTGATTGCCTTCTTAACTTATTCAGAATTCGTTTCAGTAATGCTCTGATGAAACTATTTGCCTTCTTTATCTTCCTACACATATTTTTATATCAAGAATAACTCAGATTCATCGCCTTATTTAGCCTTTTTCCTCTGGAGAGTTCTATCAGTCTATGCATTGTCTTCGTTCACTTTCAGAATTTTGACTCCATAGCTCATAGTGTTCCCCTGTTCTTCGCCAACAACTCTATTAAAAATCTCCCAAACAAATCAAATATAGCCGTCGGTTTCCATAGATATGTCAAGTGACATGAGAGAGCCCTCTCTGAGTTGGGCAGGCTAGTGCCTCAGCTCTAAATCTCATTGAAACAGTTACCCCTGTCGTCTGTTTTGACAGTCGGGCAGATTTACAGGGTGCTAACACTCACAATTATAAAGTAGTACAAAAGGACGTGCTGAAAAAAAATAGATATAGGGAGCCAGTTAGAATAGGTGGGTGGCCACCAATATCCACTTGGATAGATCCTCCCCCCTTATGAAGCAATGATCTCCATTTCATTGATTTCCCCCATCAGGTGAATAAACATTTGTTGGATTTGGCCCTAGGTGAGCCACTTGCCTTGGTGTAGGAGTTGCCCTGCCTTGACAACCCGATAAAGCTAGATCCACTATTGATGAGTGCCATTGAATTTTGTGTCCATTATCTGGTTGGTGGATGCTTGTTCCATGTAGTCAGAGTTGAGCTCTATGGGTGTCAGTTGTTTGTCTATCTTAGAGGTGTCCAATAATGGTGGAAAATATGGCCGAAGTAGGTCCACATTGAATACTGGATGCAGACCAAGGAAGGGTGGAGTGTTGAGCTCAAAATAATTGCTACCCACAGCCTTGGTGATAGTTTAAGGCCCATAACAAAGTCAACGAAGCTTTCGATGGGGCCCGATGAGACGCTCCTTCTGCAAATGTAACTAGACTTTGTCGCCAACCTGAAACTAGTGTGGCACCTTGTGTTGATCATGGCGCTGCTTGTACTTAGCATTGGATTTCTGCAAAATTTCTTGGACCTGTTGGCGGATGTGTTGAATCCGCTCAATGAATCTAGTGGATTTGTCGATCACAGATTGATTAGGGGAAGATTCTGCCTATGCAGTGGCAAGAGGAAGTGCAACATCAATGGGTCCCAAGGGTTGGAATCCCAGACCCACCTGAAATGGGCTATGGCCGGTGGAACTATGGAGAGCCCTGTTGTAATTGTGTTGGACATATGGGAGACTCTCGTCCCATGTATGGGGATGCTTAGAATTGTACATGAATAGGATGTGCACAATCATCCGATTGACAACCTCAGTTTGGCCATCGGTTTGGGGGTGGAAAGTAATGGATTTTGTGAGCTTGGTGTCCAACAAAGACCAGAGAATCGACCAAAAGGTTCTGAGGAACCTATTGTCTCGGTCGGAGATGATGGTCTGTGGTATCCCAAAGTGGAACCAAACTCATTCGAAGAAGAGCTTGGCACTATATGTCGCTGTGACATTCTTCTTACAGGCTATGAGGATGGCCATCTTTGAAAACCGATCTACGACCACAAACACATAGTCATTTCCGTGCTTGGTGGATGAAAAACCAGACATGTAATCCATTGAGATGGATTCCCATGGCTTCTCGGGAATATGAAGAGGGGTGTATAAGCATTTATTCTTGATGGTTGGATTGGAAATGGCATAGGCAGTGCAATATCTGATATACTTTCTGATGTCATGTCAAAGTTTTGGCCAATAAAAATGTTTATGAAGAACGACCACAGTTTTCTCTATGCCAAAATGTCCTGCCACCCGACAGTAGTGGGCTTCCCAAATCAGCTTTGCACGCTCGCTTGTAGGAACACAAAGATTGACGAGGTGGCATAAGAGTCCGTCCTGAATGTTAAAATCAGTGACAATGGTGTATGTACCTAAGAGATGTTATGTGGTGGCGAAGTCCGGATCTTGCTGATAAAGTTGGGGCCACTCCGGTGTTTCATGTCCAATGGAATGGAGCACAATGGTGAGTGCAGCCACAGGAAACCGACTAAGGAAACCAACAACACGATTGGAGATACCTATATTATACTTGATGTTGAGATGGAACTACTACAGGTAGGTGGACCACCTCTGATGGCGATCGTTCTGATCAGTGTGTATGATCGTCTCTTTCCCCAGAATGTAATGTTTCCATTGACGAAAGGCTTGGATAATGGAATGCATTTCCTTGTCATAGGTGGGGTATTTATGGACAGTATCAGAGAGTGTCTCACTATGGTATGCCACATTATTCCCATGTTGAGTGAGAATTGTGCTCATGGTATAGTCAGATGCATCGGTCTCAATCTCGAACGATTGTTGCAGATCGAGCAAGGAGAGTAATGGAGCTGAGCACAAGCGATGTTTCAGATCATCGAATGCTCATTGTTGATCCCTCCCCCACATAAAATTTTCCCTACCACCACCCTTGGTCACCTGGTTGAGGGCCCATGCAATATGGGAGAATCCCAACACGAACCGTTGGTAGAAATTGGCTAGTCCTAAGAAGCTCCAAATCTCGGTCAGTGAGGTCAGGGATGGCCAGTCACGGATGACTTGGATCTTAGTTGGATCAACATGTACCCCATGCTCATCAACAATGTAGCCCAAGTATTGGACCTTGTTCATGTCAAAAGAGCATTTTTCCAAGTTGGCATAAAGCTTGTGCTGTCACAGAGTGCTCAAAATCTACTGAATATGTCGCATGTGCTCCTCCCACATTCTGCTGAAGATGAGGATGTCATCCAAATATAATACCACAAAGGAGTTGGTGAAGGGTATCAATACATCATCCATCAACCTCATGAAAGTGGTTGGTTCATTTGTTAAGCCAAAAGGCATGACTAGCCATTCATAGAGACCTTCTTTAGACTTGAAGGTTGTCTTCCAGACATCAGTTGGTTTGAAGGGAACCTGGTGGTAACCAGAATTCAGGTCAATCTTACTGAAGAACTTTTCCCCATTGAGTTGGTAAAGAAGGTCATCAATCCTGGGAATAGGGTAGCAGTTCCTGACTGTGATTTTGTTTAAGGCTCTGTAATCAATGCAGAGTCGCCAAGTCCCATCCTTCTTCTGCACCAGTACAATTAGGCTTTTGCAAGGGGAGGAGTTAGGTCTGATGTGTCCCTTTTGAAGAAGCTCTTGGATTTGACGCCTGATTTCGTCATTCTCCATCAGCAAGTGCCGATAGACTGGTCCATTAGGTAGAGGTGCGTCGGGGGTTAGATCAATTGGATGCTTGACTTGGCAGTGTGTTGGTACCCTTGTAGGTCAGCCGAAGATGTCTCTGTATTCTTCCACGATATCGTCTATTTGCTTCTGCTGCAAAGAGAGGCGTTGTGTAGAGGCCACGAATGTGGTGGTGTCCTTCTACTTACTCTAAGCACGGATCACAAAGAAGATGAACTTCCCGGTCTGTGAAATGACCTTACTACATTGCTTAACAGAGATTAAAGAAATAACAGTAAGAGATGCCACCTCTGGGATCATGTACAATTTTCTACCCAAAGTAATAATAACACTGCGGGGTCTAGACTCATACACAACATGATGCTTCCACAAATATGGTTGTCCTAAAAGAACATCACAAACTTCAAGGGGATAAATATCACACAATACCTCATCTTTGAAAGGCTTGATGTCGTAGGGAAGATGACATTGTTGGTTGACACGAAGATCTCTTCCTTGACGAAGCTAGCCGATGGTGTAGGGATGCGGGTGCGTTTCCATTGGCAGGTCCAGCCGCTTGACGAACTCTGTTGAAAATATGGTTCTTCTGACTACCATTGTCGACAATGAAATGAATCAGAGCCCCATTGACCCACATCTGCAAGTGAAAGAGGCGTTCCCCTTCCTTTGGTTCTTCTGGTTCGCTTGGTCGGACTTTGGTGGTAGCGACTATGGCACTGGGTTTAACATCGATAATCTGCTTCCCTCCTTCAAGATTTGACTCAGAATCAGAATCAACCTCTGACTCAAAAGACATCAGCTTGGCCACGAGAGACTACTTGGAGCGACATTCGTCGGTGTTGTGCCAAGGAATTTTATGGTTCTCACATGATTTTCCCATGTCCTTCTTCATCTTCTCGTTGCCCTTCTTGTGTTGCGGCTTGGACAGATTGTCCCGAGGGAGACCATCTCGACTTTGTCCCTTGTTGTATGGGTTGGGGTTGCCTTTTCCCTACTTCGTCTGTGAGGGGTTTGTAGATCCAAACTCTCGCTTAAATTTTTGCTCGATCTTGACAACATATCTATAAGTTGTGCCCAATGAGGTGATGTCCAGGAACTCCATTTCTGTTTGAATATATCTATGCAAACAACCATGGTATTTGAGCACCATATGACGCTCATAATCTTTGATACCCAATTTTGTGCGTAGGGTATGGAAAATATTGGTGAAGTCTGGTATTGTCTGGTCCCTTTATTAACGTAGGGTGGTCCATCTAGTGTACTGGTCCTCGTAGCTTCCAACATGGTAGTATTGTTCTTTAATGACGTCCCAGAAGGAATCCCATATAGGGGCCACCACAAAAATTGTAGATTCCTCCATGACCCTTTGCTTAGAGTAAGTATCCCATCAGTATTTAACATGGGGACCGACCTTGAGGAGTGCAAAAGTGATCTTTTCCCTTTCAGAAAAATTGTGGACTGAAAAATATCCTTCGAGCAGATTCAAACATTTATCTACAACATCCACATCTATCAGTCCTTCAAATAATGGAATATCAAAATTTACCTATACCTTGAAGGGGGTTTCATGGCCACCTGATGAAGATGCTTCTCCTGTGGGCAACCATCGAAAGATCTACGCGAAGTTGTCCATCATTTCATTCCTTTGTCGCACAAGGGCTTCCTTGAGCAAAATTTTAATAGGATCTCCTGCTCCATCATCTTTCTTTTCATCTCAAATGGGTTGTTGTCGGGCTCAGCATGACCGATCTGGTAATGGATTGATTTTTTCGAGTCCCAACTTCTTGTACCTAGACCTTGTCGGGGACATGCACGAAGAAAAATAAATGAAGAGCAGGCCGGTCTGATACCACTGATCCTGATTTAGGAGCGGAACGAACTGATTAAAAGACTTAATATAATAAACACATAGATAAGAAGAATAACACAAATATCTAGTGAACAATATCTTCTATTAAATAATGAAATAGGTTGAAACTGTAAAATTGCAGAACTGAAACTTGTTCAAATGGTGGTAGCTATCTCTGAGAAGAGATGTGGATGTTATGCCCATATGTCTAAGTAGAATGGATTACAATGAGGCTCCATAGGCCCTTTTCATATTACTCATGAATTCCAAAACCCTAGACATCCAAAAATCTAACCCTAGAAGGTGAAACGCCAAAAGTCATGTGGGCCCTATGGGTAAGTTGGTGTAATTTGGTACCTCAACTTCCTAGGGTCATAACGTTTGCATACGACCTCTGTTTTAGGCACGTGATAGCCTGTTGGAAAGGTCTTTCAGAGAAATACACATTCTGCCATCAGACTTTGACTCTGTCTATAGTCTGACTATGGCGAGCCAAAAAAACAACGTTTAGGGCCCCAAAACAGCCATGAAAGTACAAGAAGATGTGCTGACATTAAAACATACAAAATAAGCTAGTTGGATTAGGCGAGAGGCCACCCGTATCCACCTGGAGAATGTGTGGGGCTTCAAACAACCCCATAAGTGTATAACTCACAATTATAAAGCAGTACAGAAGGACATGCTAAACAAAAATAGACACGAGGATCCAGTTGGAATAGGTGGGTGGCCACCAATATATATTATGAATGAGTTTTGTCGACGAGAGAAACTGAGAGCCTATTCTCATTGAAGAGGAGAACAAGGAGAACCAAAAAAACAACTTGAAAAATTTATCATGTATCGATTTTTTTA
>SNQJ01S0240815.1:0-13512 GCA_010110895.2 Picea sitchensis
AAAATATTTATCACACTACCAACCTTCCTAACCTCTTAACTCAACAAAAGTATGGTGATCTTAGAAAACTTCTCTTAATGCTTTTCGAGCACAGAAACAAAATTCTAAAGAATCACAAGTAATCACTTACCCTCTTAAGGTCCGATAGACCAATTTAGTCTTAGTGGAAGTTAATCATCATCATCATCATCAATGTATTAGTATTTTATTAATGTATTATATTAATAACATTATTAATTAATTAATACATTAATAATTTTACATTTGTACACTACAATATATATTAATGTATTAATACTTTAATTTATACATTATATTAATACATTACAATATATATTAATGTATTAATACTTTAATATAGATATTATATTAATGTATTACCATTAATTAATTTAGATAATTAATACTTTAAGTTAGTAATTTAATTTAAAATAAGTAATAACTTAGTTATATTAAGTTGTATTAAGTTATAAAGTTTTATTAAGTTGTATTATTTAATTTAATACATTAATGTATTAATTTATAAATTATATTAATAAATTAATACATTAATTTAAATTACTAAATTAATTATATTAAGTAATGAATTAATTATATTAAGTTGTATTAAGTTATATTAGTAATAACTTAATATATTAAGTAATTTGTATTAATAAATTAATACATAAATGTATTAATTCAGTAATTAATACATAAATGTATTAATTCAGTAATTAATACATAAATGTATTAATTTAGTAATTAATACATTACATTAGTAATTTAGAAATTATATTAATGTACTAATACAATATTAAGTAATAGATTTTTAATAAATTATTAATTCTTGATTATATTAATATATTAATTAAATAAGACAATAATTAATAGTATATTAATACATTAATATACATTATTACATTAATAATTAATTAATACAGTATTATTATATAGGTATTAATATATTAATGGTTGTACCCATGGCATGTCGGTCGTCAACTAGCAACAACCACTTTATAAAAGTGGTTGATATACACCGATCAACGCCATTTTCCACCTTTACAAATTAATGACGTCGACCGGCATATATGAACCACTTTTATAAAGTGGTTGTTGCTAGTATGTACAAGCTTTAATACAAAATATAGTGGATGGTTATTCGACTTCCCTATAAAAGTAGAATTCAAAAATGAAATTGGTACAAGCCAAAACATTATATTTCTTAATCAATGTTAGGAGCAAGTTGAAAAAGAAGGGGTTGGCTTATGCCAAAACACCATAGTGAAGTGTCAAAGTCAAATCACAAAGGGCTACACCTCAAGCATTAAACATACTAAATAATGAGCATCATGGCTGGAAGATGAAGCTAGTCATGGTTGTCTAGGGTATTTCTTCCACATTTAGTTGGAGGATCAACATAATTGGCTTACATAGGGTCCTCCCCATTAGTGGGCGGCACAGGGGGTTTGGGCCCCTCCAAAATCGCTAATGCTAGTGTTGGGAACAACTTTCCATTTGTAAGGGTCTAGCTGGTTGGTTCATGTTCTCTCGTGTTTCTCTTGAACTCGTCGACTCGCTTTGCGTCAAGGCGCACTATAAGAAAAACCAGTTGAGTCAACATATTTATACCTATTAAGCCTAGTTGAGAGAGAGACCCCAATGAGCCCAATCAAATGAATATAATAGTAGGGTAAAAACCAAGTGGGTTGGGAGGCACCGAGCTCATGGTGCATGGGGCTTATTGCTAATAATCCAATAACAATGGGAGGTGCTCCATCTCCAAAAATTCCTTGTGGGACTATAATTCAATAAAGTTAATGTGTATGAACACAATATCATGCCATGAAAATTAGTGAGACACCACATCGTCATTAAATGAGCCGTGATTGCAATATTTCCAAATCCAAAAAAGCACTTCAATTCTAACAATAATCCAAGTAGTGTAAAAATACATGGCTTAAGGAAGGAGATCACCTAGCAAGGCGACACACCATGATACGAAGCTGGTAGAAATGTTTGACACAGATTCTATATGAGCCCAAGCCTTCTTGGCAACTGGATAGAACTAGAAGAGATGTTTCAATATTTCAACGTGTCCACATCCCCGACATTGCGATTTTTGCACACCTAGTTAAGTCAATCTTTTGTGAATAGGGAGAGTCCCATCACCAAACTCTAGGCAAAGAATGCCCTTTTAGGTCAAATCACCAGGCTCATGATACTTTTGAGGCAAAATAACCAAATTGTTTTCTTAGAAAGCATGCACCAAATTTTATTGTGTTGGCCTTCAAGGTAGGGATGAGGATAGAGCCACTTGTAGACCATGGCCAACGTGTAGCATGTGAAAGTTATGGCCTTGCACCATTTCAGATTGTATCACCAAGTGTGGGGTGATGGGAGGCCAAGCTTGACATGAAGGTAGTCTGGGATGAGACGTTGAATGTGATTCACAATAATCTTGTTAGTGTTATTCAACATAATTGTTTTTTAGGTTAGGCCATGGAATCCACCCCTTGGTGGAATTGTTAAAATTTTCATTTAAACATTCAATGGCTCTATGAAAAAGCTTCAAGGCCAAGAACCATGAGGATTCACCCAAAGGTTTCTCTTCAAACCATAATCAGTGAGGACCACCATAGACCATGCACATTAAAATACAACCTAGTGATCTAATAGAAGGCTCCTTTCACTCTAATAAGAAGGGTTTGATCACATATCACGCCTTCCAGATACCTTCTATAACAAACATGTTGGAAACTTTGACCTTGGAGGGGGTTAGCAAGATGGTTTGAAAGGGGAGGCCTTGCTAGGAAAGTTTTTCCTAGGAGCCATCCTTACCTACTGAGATGTCTTACAAGGATTTTCTAGGCTTCTTGACCTTCAAGAACTTGAATTGCTCATTTAGTATAGAGAACCCACTCTACTTCCTAGCGTTGATAATCTTGAAGCCACCCATTTTCAAGGGGTTTCAACAAAGAGTCCAATTGGCCATGTGGAAGTTAGGCCATTTGTCAAGGTTAACCCATAAATTTATGAATAACCTTTTTCTAGTCAGTGATAGATCCCTTAGAAGAGACCACACCTCTACATTTGGGTACAATTTGTGACAGGCTACCAACATTGGTTTTGTTGTGATCACGTCGGAAGAAGGAATAGTACAATGTCGAATATGTATGTTCCATTGTAAATATAGTGAAATTGTTAATAGTCTATATTTCATTGTAATTTTGAAACCAATAGGTGTCCATGTGGCAGTTTGAGAAGCAATTTTTTTACAAAATGTCGTCAGTATTTTAACACTATTTCGACCAACGACTGATGAAAAAAGGTTCAAAATGTTGGTTTTCTAACAAATATTTTGTCAAGATGTCATTGATCTACTAATGCACTTCTGACATAACCTTGAGGAAAAAAGGGCTCCATGTGTTGGTTCCCAAACAATCTTTTGTAAATGGTCATCGGTTGTATGTCAATATCACGTCTCACTTATGTTAAACTAACTCATCCTAACAAACTATAGTGTCACAATAACTCCATTAGAACATCGCAAAAACGTCAAAATGGAAACCCTTAACACACAATAATGTCACCAAAATGTTGTAATGACATCGAAAGGGCATATCTAAACATCAAAACCTTAGTTGATATTGTTGCAAGCATGTGATTAGGGTCTCAGAAGTCCAACATGTTTTGGATATATATATATATATATAACACAATCAACCAATTAATGATAGAAATGCCAAATTGAAGCTATAAAAACATATATAGTTTTAACTATTTACTTTCATGTAATACAAAAAAATGTAGAGTCAACAGAGCCACAAGCAAAGTTGGAGGAGAAAATAATTCCTCATTTATATAGTGAAGAAAACCTTTGTCTCATATGGTTTCCCAATTGCACTGGAAGTATATAAACAAGTAGGTAGTCCACTGTTATTTCCAGGCATCCACTCCCTAATTGTTAGAAGTATATAAACAAGTAGGTAGTCGACTGTTATTTCCAGGCATCCACTCCTTAATTGTTACATTGCATACACATGGCATGTTTGAAGTAGAAGTCCCTAAATGACAACTGGAGTAGACAAGGACTGGAAGAAACACAATTCCCAACAATGCCAAGTGTTGTGAGATATCGAGGTACCCACCATAGGATTATCTTCTTTTAAAAGATGAGGCCCAATTCGATAGACTGGAACTTTCATTCCATAGCTATTGGTGCTATGATGCAACAAGCTTCATGACATTGCGGATTTCTCTACAATAACTTTACAATGAAATTTTGAGGACCCTATAATTGCCTCTTTTGTTGTTGCTCACTATATGCTTTCAATTCTTTATTTTCATGAATTTTTAACTCATGATGTCCAAATGAACCATCCATATCATCGTAATTGTACTTATTTAGTTTTCTATAAATTGAGGAGTTAGGTTGTAGTCTTTAGCATGTTGCCAATGATAGTTCTCGTTATTGCATTTCCCAGGATTCTCAAATTTACAAAGTGGCTAGAAGGGATTAATAAAATGACTGCAAGTAAGTAATTTGTGAAGCACTCCATTTGTTGCGGT
This sequence comes from Picea sitchensis, assembly GCA_010110895.2. Classification (NCBI taxonomy): domain Eukaryota; kingdom Viridiplantae; phylum Streptophyta; class Pinopsida; order Pinales; family Pinaceae; genus Picea; species Picea sitchensis. The sequence continues at coordinate 4,549 of SNQJ01S0240815.1, forward strand.
AATGAGATCAGAGTAAATTTTGTGTGACTTAAACATGTCTAAAGGACTCTCGTAAAGGACAAACTTTGGGGCATTTTATGGTGAAATCTGTGAAATGGGTTGTGCCTTTTTCCCATAAGCATTTGCTAATATACCACGTGTATTTGAGAGAACATCACTTGGGTAGTGGGATACAACCTTTACTTCTGAGGAGGACATCCAAAAATCACCCTTGGGTGGTTAAATGCTAGCATCTTCAAGACAATTTGTGCTCACTTCCTTGATCTTTGTCTCAGAGGAGTTTTCCTCAAGGGTCTTTTGAGCAACACCTTGCCTTAAGGTAAAATTGTGTACACACTATTGTATGTAGTTTTGATCTTCCATATTAGGAATACAAGAAGATACATATCCACCTAGAACTATAAGAATTTTCAAGCCATCAATAATGTTATAGAAATAAAATACACACAAGATGGTACAAATTAAGTCTTGGTTCTTTTTTTATTCTTTTCACAAGAATATTGTTAGAAAATGTTAACTTTTCTACACACATAATAGAAGTGCATCTAATGCTTATTAAAGAACATCTTCTATTCTTGTTTGCATTGAAATGTTGAAATGTTTATGGATAATCACACTAGTTAAGTCTACAATAACTGTGAAATCAGAATATTAGGTTGTTCACATTTTGTGTTTCCATCAAAGTTACTTGATGTTGCATTCTCTTTCATTAGATTTTTTTCATATGTCGTATTTTCTTTTTTCTATGGAACAACCTTCATCCACACTACTCCTTGAATGATATTTCTCCNACCACGTGTATTTGAGAGAACATCACTTGGGTAGTGGGATACAACCTTTACTTCTGAGGAGGACATCCAAAAATCACCCTTGGGTGGTTAAATGCTAGCATCTTCAAGACAATTTGTGCTCACTTCCTTGATCTTTGTCTCAGAGGAGTTTTCCTCAAGGGTCTTTTGAGCAACACCTTGCCTTAAGGTAAAATTGTGTACACACTATTGTATGTAGTTTTGATCTTCCATATTAGGAATACAAGAAGATACATATCCACCTAGAACTATAAGAATTTTCAAGCCATCAATAATGTTATAGAAATAAAATACACACAAGATGGTACAAATTAAGTCTTGGTTCTTTTTTTATTCTTTTCACAAGAATATTGTTAGAAAATGTTAACTTTTCTACACACATAATAGAAGTGCATCTAATGCTTATTAAAGAACATCTTCTATTCTTGTTTGCATTGAAATGTTGAAATGTTTATGGATAATCACACTAGTTAAGTCTACAATAACTGTGAAATCAGAATATTAGGTTGTTCACATTTTGTGTTTCCATCAAAGTTACTTGATGTTGCATTCTCTTTCATTAGATTTTTTTCATATGTCGTATTTTCTTTTTTCTATGGAACAACCTTCATCCACACTACTCCTTGAATGATATTTCTCCTCATTCATTTATTCAAACTCATCCTTATTATTCATCATGCTTGACAAAGTCGTGGTAAATCTCTTGTCATTGATCTTTTGACACTCTATACTACTAGCAAGGGAGTTTTCACTATGGCAAGTACCAACATTGTATTTGAGCATATCATTGTCAATTGTATTACCCAAGTGTTGAATAGTGGTTGTCTCCACAACAGTTTTTCAATTACAAAACATGAAAATTTTAGTTAGAAAGAAAATATACCTAGTATAACAAGCTAGAAGAGAGGTCGTGCATTACATGGAAAGATAACTATAAATTTTAGACTGCAATCATGCCTCTCTAGGAATTTCACAAATCCTTTCAAGAGATTGACAAGGATGACAAGAAAATAGTTGGTGTTTTCCTACATCAATACAAATCAAGACATGAAAAGGAGCATGAGATTTGATAATTTTATTAATGTCCAACAGGTGACCATTAGAATTGTGATAACATGACTAAAGCATGAACCGTGAAACATAAGGGTCAACTTATTAAAAAATTTATGCGTAACACATCCAAGATAAAGAGAACATTGAATATAAAATATCCATGTTAATTTAATGCCATATTTCTCATGATCATCATTCTGACTATGAAGTGACTTTGTACTTGTTTCTGCACCTAGACTTGCAATGTCATCCTCTTTGGTTTTTTCTATTAGAGACAATGACTCTGAAACCAAATGCTCTTGTGAAGCTAATGCACCATTTTCCAATCTCAGAATCTAGAAATTGGTTAACAATTTCTCTCCTATGTGGTAAATTTTAAGTAGCAATATATTCATGGTATCATGATAATAACATTGAATCAGTGCTGACCTTTTCTCACTTGACAAAAATTCAAGGGTGACAAGAAATCTTTGTACAAGTCCATAGTTTCCATCATTTTCCACCGAATTGCCTTTAATATTGTCCAATAAATAATTCTTTTTCTTTTCAAAGTATGATCACATTTCTTGCATATTTCCATTGTCCTTGAGAACTTCAAGAATTATGGTCTTAAGGAAGTCTTATCATTGGAAGGATAAGGAACTGTTGTAAGTTTAAGTTTTTTGAAAGGCCTTAGTCATCTCCAGCTTTGATTTCCTACTGATAGCATCCTCATGTTCCATTTTTCTTTGTTGTCCCTTGTTTATCTAAAATGCTTCAGGTTTAGATGAAAAAATGACTTAGTCTTGGTCAACTACAACTTGACATTCAAAGACATCAATCTTGATTTGATCATTTTTTTTGTCAATAATGCATAATTCCCTTGTGGTGTTAGGAACCATATCAACAATAAAGAGCATACCATTAGATTTATGTTCAATGGATAGAAATATATTCTTACTTGAAGATATAACAACATAATCCACATCCAAACCATGATTATTGAGCTTGTAACATTTATATTTTAAAGCCTCAAAGTGATCTCAGGAGGAATGGGATTCATAGGTAAAATTTCTTAAGTCCTTATGACTTGTAAAGCATTGCGGATAAGATAATCCTTCTATTCTTTGATGAAGTCTCTTTGGTGATCCTTATACAGAGTAATCTCTCATTCCAAGAGCACAAACTTGAGCATTGAAAGTATGTAATGTTGCACTTGACATTGATCTTGTATGTCGTCCCTTTCTTGATTGAATATGTCTTTGGAGCCAATTGACCAATATAAGATTCTTATTTTTTTCTAAATCCATTAAACCAATATGAAATGCTTACTTTTTCCTAGAGCCAATAAATAAAATAACATAGGTAAAACACTAAATATGGTGATTGAGTTGGTTTTAATGCCCCGATGTGCATTTAATTGAAGAATTCCAAGGCTTTTAGAGGGATTGAACACAAAACCTTGTAAGAAAACTACGCGACCTTGTAAATAATCAAATTCACCAACCATGCACGTTGCTAATGTGATCACCGCAAATGATTGGGCCTATGCTAATCAGCTAATCATTCATTGGTTGATTCATCTTTGGGTCCATGACTCTATCTTTATAAATTGGTGAACATGGCCAATATTGTTAGACACAACTTTGCTAGAACCTTTGAAGAACTAAGCTAGAAGAAATAAGATGTTGTTGTAATAAGGTAAGACTGTTTATAGAAGTTCATGAAATAATTTTAGAGACGATCAATGAAAACTAGCAAAGTGGTTCAATCATAAAGGTCATGTCAATTTTCAAAGGATGTTTAATACTACAATGAATTTCTAAATATTATCTCAAACCTTGCAAATTACATAGTAAGTAAACTACTGCATGCAACACAAACTTGAGTTAGATATTTTACAATTTGTCGGATGAACTATATTTGGACCTATATATTAAAAGGATAAAGTAGAACAACAATTTTCTACCATTATGAATGATACTTTGTTTTTGTTGTGCCTGATTCACGTATTGGTAATGGAACATAGATGTGATCATAGTGTAAACTTTAGTAAGATGTTGAGGCTAACACTATGGGATGAGATTGACAAGGTCATCATGTCCTAAAGTAACGTAACTTAGATAAGAGAGTTAGAAGAAACACAATAAGAGGGGTAACAGAAAGCATAAAGTAACTTGGATAAGAGAGTTAGAAGAAACACAATAAGAGGTGTAACAGAAAGCACAAAGTCTGTAGAAAGAAAACCAAATTCCTTCTCTATAGAGTATTAGAGAGTTAGAAGAAACACAATAAGAGGTGTAACAGAAAGCACAAAGCCTGTAAAAAGAAAATGAAATTCGAAAATGAAATTCCTTCTCTATAGAGTATTAGAAGAGGCCACTAAAGAGAAAAGACATGGATAAAAATATGAAGAATAGGACTAAGAATATGGAAATCATGAGAGAAGAGAGAGAAAAGCATTTTGGTACAAGAAGGAAGAAGAGTGGTAGTCACACTAAGAAAATGAAAATAGTGAAGGAGGTGTTATTGTTCTTCAAGTACGACTTATTAGCAATCTTGGCTAATATATAGAACTCAATGAACCTCTAATGTGCCTCTGTTGCGCTAATACGCCGAGATGGATTGCAATACGCCTTGGAAATTTGCAGATCTCAACATCACGCTCTCGATTCTCTACACAGTGGTTTCTTCTCCCCTTATGTCGTCCCTTCTCCCCGCACTCTCTCACGTTACCGACAACTCTGTACAACACATGTGATACTACAATGATGTTGCGGGGCAAGCGTAGAAATCCACATAAAAGTGTTGAGGAGAACAACGGACAACCTTGATCCCTGAATTGTATTTTTGAAGGCAACCTTATGGAGACAAAAATACACAGCAATGGAGCTACACTTGTTAGAGTTGATGGGTTTGGTAACACAAATTATGAGAAGTTGGAAAACTCCCAATTCGAGGCATAGGTGGTTCGAGTATGGGAATATAGATCTGTAATTTTGTTGGTGTAGACCAACGATATTATTGGTGTCTCATGGATTACTACCATTGAGCATCATTGTCACTATCATCAACTCTTCAATGGCATTTCAAGGAATCACATTCGATTTAGGAGAATCGAACATATTAAGTATTAACTTCAAACTGTAAATTTTTCATGAAAAACCATCATAGAATTTCTAGGGCTTTAAGATCATAAGAGCTCTAATATTAATTGAAGAATATAAAACACACAAGATCAGGACAAAAACTTTGGTGGAAAAGGCTAAAGTCATATTTTCCATTGTTTTCTTTGTATTCTTTTTAATGATACAAATATATAATACAATAATGAAACCACCTCAATTGCTTTCACATTCACACCTCATAGGGAGATAAGGTAAGAGGAGACAAAATAGGAATAGGGAAACACACTTAGTATAACAACTATATCTTAGAATGTTCATTCAATGTAGTTTTGGTGGTTGGGAGGAATAGTTGTTACCCTCTCCACCTTCACTTTATCTAAAAGTGAAGTTGGATTTAAGTAATTATTACTTGACTTAATGTTAATGTTCCAATTAATGTCGTAGATTAACAAAAAAACATTGACCCAAAAAAAGGATAAAGTGAAAGTGAATTTAGGTAATTATTATTTGAATTAGTGTTAATGTTCCATTTAATGTGTTAGAGAACATTGACCCAAAGGAAACATTGTAGCATCATGAATCTTTATACTTTCACTATTTAAGCCTCTTATCTTTCACCTTTTAAAGGAAGAGAAGGGTAGAATTGAAGAGAAGTTTATTATGACTGATTCCTTGTGTGCGTTAGTTGGCTTTGCATGAGTGGATTTGCTTGGATTATGAATTGGATGAGCAACCACTATGATACATGTGAGTCCATCTCCTCCTTATGGTTTTGTTTTGGGTTTTATTTCATTTCATTTTAACATGTATTTAGTTTAAATTTTAACAATAAGATTTGTGAAATCAGGTATGTGACAAGTTTATATAAGATTTGTGAAATCAAGTATGTGACAAGTTTATATAAAAACAAGTTTATTTATTTATATAGTTTATTCAAATTTCCAAGAAAAACAATCTAAAATGCAAAAGAATATATCTAAAAAGCCTTTTAATGATCCATATAATATTGATAACTAATAATAATATATAAGGAAATTAATAATAATAATATATAAAATGAAATAAAATAAAAAACTATAAGTAATGTGAAAATGAAGTAAAGATAACAAAATATGCATTGCTTAAATAAAAATAAGAGGTAAATAATTGGGTGACAAGGAGAGTCTATATATGAGAATTTTTGTATGGAGAAAACTGAAGAATAACTATTTAATGGATGTGGAGTAGGAGGTCAAGGGATCTTTTTCTTGGAGTATTTTAATGTTGACTGATTTTCTTTGGAGCTTGGGATTCAAGAGTAAGAGATATGAAGAGACATTGGCATAGGTTGTTGATTGAGGGCTTGTGGGCTCTTAGTTGTATTGATTGGGAAATTGATTGGGAGGAAAGTTGTCCCCCACACTTGGTTGCCCAATTAGTTGTTGTTGGCGGGAGCGAGTGGTTGGAGGTCGAGAGGTCCATCTTCACCTTGATTGTAAGTTAATTTTCTTACAAATTTCATGTATGTCTATCACATTCCCCTTCATGTTTCAATTATTTAGTAATTTTCATTGTATCTAGAATGGTGGTTAGATGATTTCTATGTTGAGATGTTCATGCATGTAGTTTTTTAACAAGTTGGTTATTATGTATGGTATTTGAGTTTTTGGTTCTAACCCTTAGGGTCTATAGACAACCTTAAATAGGGAATCATTGAAAAACATAATATGAGAAAAAAAAATGATTGTTTTTTTTTTTCACCTTGTTTCCATTCCCATTCTGGCATATTCTCTTTGACTCTAAGATTGGGAGAATTTTGCATCATTTATTTTGGGAAAAGAGTATGGGCATTGTTCAAGTTATCTGGCATATTCTCTTTGGCTCTAAGACTGGGAGAATTTTGCATCATTTATTTTGGGAAAAGAGTATGAGCATTGTTCAAGTTATCCATGTAACTGATTCAATAAGTCATAAACCCCCCCAATTCTCATTTCAAGTGACTCACAAACCAAAAAGTGTTTCAATCAGTCCTCTACTAATATTCACATGCATTTGTTCATGTTTTTTATAAAGAGAAATATCTATATAATGGCCTCAAAACATAATTTCTATGTCTTCTTCTCTTGGAAGTTATTGAAGAATAACAAAATTTCTCTTTGAAGTTATTGAAGAATATCATATAAGTTTTTTTCCCAACCAAAATTCTATGGGAAATGCCTCTGAAATAAATTCAAACACAAATATGAAACCCAAGGCACTCCAATGTATTCGATTTCCACGACAAATCACTCTAAGATATATGTAAGATATGGAGATATCAACCCTCCCAAAATAGAGGTGTCATGCATGTAGCTTAAGGTGTTTCCTTCATTTTGCTAATTCTACCATGGTTTGTTGCATTGCATAGATCTTAGAAAACACACATATTCATTTTATTTTTAATAATTCTTGAGTGTTTATGGAAAAAAATTAGTAATATTATTTAGAAATAGGGAGAGTAGACATATCTTCACACACACACAACTATTCTCGCATATTATAAAAAACACACAGCTTACACATAGTTATAACTATATTATATAGAGTTATTAAGATCTAACTATTTCCTAATTTAAGTGGTGTAGTTGAGAGAATATATCAACAAACAACAACCTAATCTTATTACATTAATGGAAGCATTATCTTCTACACCCTCCATTAATGCTTACATTATGGAAAAGAACAATATTGAAATAAAATAAACATATTTTAGAAATTAGTTTTTGAACTTTGATTTCTCGTAAAGTCTTCATCAACAACTTTATCTACTTATAAAATCTAGTAGAATGAGCTCCATCACACAATCATTCATTATGAGCTACCACTTGATCCTTGAAGATATAATTGCTTTAGACCAGAAAACTCATTGCAAAAGACTACAGAGATAATGAGTGGTAGTGTTCTTAGGGCATTGTGTTCACCAAAAACCACAAGATTTTAAATTATGCTACCCTGTTCTGAAAAAGTATGAGAATTCTTCATTCCTCCAAAGTATGGAATAAACACTACTAATAAAACTGGAAAAAAATGCTATAATAATATGATAGATGAATATTTGAACACCGCCCTCCATAAAGAGAAAAACCTCTTCCAACCCCTCAACACTGAAAATCGATACCAACATGGCTATCACATTCACAAACCCGAATCCTTGTCAACTACTAGAAGAAAGGTAAGGAGATGGCCATAACTAGGTGAGATCGATATTTCCTCTACAAAATATTGCGGAACATATGCTTCACCATCTTGGAAGCTTCGCTTGCCTCGATCAGTCAAATTCCTCTTGAACATTGGGTGTCCCTTGAATATTTTCTGCCATATCCTTGGCGTTCTTCCGGTGGCCTCTCTCAATCAGGCTGTAGCATTTCCTGTTTAAATGTTCAACGGAAGGTGGCTCCCCACGAGCGAACAAGCATAGTCTCATCAAACAATGAATCACAAATGGAAACACCCTAACAACACACAACAATCACTCACAAGAACAATCTACTCTTACACAAACAATCTATCTACTCTCTTACAATATATTACTGTATCTTTTTCATAGTCCTGGGCCCTCCATGAGGGAGTTATTCTCGTATATTATAAAAACACATATTTACACATAATTATAGAGGTATTCACATCTAACTATTTCCTAATTTAGGTGGTGTAGTTGAGAGAATATCTCATCAAACTACAACCCAATCTTATTACATTAATCGAAACATTATCTCCAACAACATTTACAACATATGATAGAGATTGTCTCTTTTTATTTATAAGACCTACTGGACTGTAGCTTCATCTTGACTGGGATCAGGGTTTCATGATAAATCTGCCATATAGGAAGTCGTGCAAGGATCGAAGGATCGATTTCTTCAGAACCCTAGTTCAATTAGGGTGCTTCTCAGCTCATCTAATTGATGAAGAGGGTTGAATTATGATTACAAAATAATCCCTAATTTTTGAAATTACTACAAAATCTCTCTATATCC
>SNQJ01S0240816.1:2219-13636 GCA_010110895.2 Picea sitchensis
CACCTTTGTTACATCCCCCTGAATATACAAAGGATTATATCCTTTACTTGGCCGCTTCTACTTCCACCATCGCAATGGTGTTAGTTCAAGAAGACCCCAACGGCGAAGAACATGTGATTTATTATCTGAGCAAGAGTTTATCTGGACCCGAACTCCGATATTCGCATGTCGAGAAACTGGCTCTGGCAGCCGTCATCGCTGTCCAAAGGTTCCGCCACTACATCTTATTACACACCAACATGGTAATCGCGGAATCCAACCCAATGTATCACATCTTGACACGTCAAGTACTTGGGGGCAAATATTCAAAATGGATCGTGATTCTCCAAGAATTCGATCTCGAGTTCACGAAGGCTAAAGCCAAAAAATCCATGGTGTTTGCCGAGCTCATCTGTGCTCTCCCTCGTGCTAATGACAACATTGAACCTAGACACTCTCTCCCCGATCAATCTCTCTTCCTCATCAGCACCTCTGATCCCTAGTACAGAGACATTCTCCTGTACCTCCAAACCCAACGTTTTCAGCCCAACATCTCTCGTGAAGAGCGTCGACGCATTCGTCATCACTCTCACCGTTATATCATTCTCGGCGACACTTTGTATCGCCGTGGTATTGACACCATCCTTCGGCAATGTCTAATTCATGAAGAGGCTGAACGCGTTTTAAACTATTTTCACCTTGGCGCCTGTGGCGGTCACCTTTCTGGGATGGCCACAACCTAAAAAATCTTACGTGCCGGCTACTTTTGGCCCTCGATTTTCAAAGATTGCATCGAGGCCGTCAAAAAATGCCCACCCTGCCAAATCTTTAACAAGAAGGCACGTACCCAACCTATGGAGTTGCATCCCATTATCGCCATCGACCCCTTTTCCAAATGGGGCATCGATTTCATGCAGTGTAAGCCTACCTCAGCCAGGGGGCACGGTTACATCATCGTCGTCGTCGACTACTTCACGAAATGGGCTGAGGCTATGCCTACCTTCCTGAATGATGGTCGTACTGCAGCTCTATTCTTCTTCAACCACATCATAACTCGTTTTGGTGTACCACGTGCCATTGTCACTGACCATGGTGCACACTTCAAAAACCAGATGATGAGCGAGTTACATGTTAAATTGGGTTTTCKCCATGAAAACTCATCTCCKTACTACCCTYAGGCGAACGRACAAGTTGAGGCTATCAACAAAGTYCTAAAAACCATGATCCAATGCATGGTAGGGGAAAACAAAACATCATGGCATCTACAACTGTTCTCTGCTCTCTGGGCCTATCGCACCTCTGTGAAAACTTCAACTTGATTTACTCCTTTCCAGTTGGTCTACGGCATTGAAGTTGTCCTACCAATCGAGTGTGAGATTCCATCACTCAAACTGAAAGTAGAACTCCTACCCCATACTTCTGTCGAAGAAGAACGATTTTTATATCTATCCAAACTGGACGAAACATGTCACGATGTTGCTCTCGTCAATGAGGCACATCAGAAATGAATTAAAAGTCAATATGACAAATCCGTCCACCCTCGGACTTTCACAGAAGGAGACTTAGTCCTCGTTTACGACCAAGCTCACGATAAATTGGGGACAAGAAATTTAGAACCCATGTGGCACGGTCCTTACATCGTGAAGCATGTCCTACATAAAGGTGCCTACGAATTAGTTGATCATGATGGAATTTCCCTGGGAGAGCCCCGAAACGGGCTTTACCTTAAGAAGTACTATGCCTAGATCACCTAGCATCTGTACTTTGTACATTACTGTATTTTAGTTTGGTGTGTCTATTTCTTTCGCGTGCTCGAGTCTTTACCGGTTCAACTCATGACTGTGCCTGTGTTTTCATGCACAAATGACGTCTTCCTTTCCTATCTTTTTTGGGTTCGTGGATGGTGCCAGCCGACATACCCGGAACATTACTTCAGAAGCTTGGGTTATCTACCAATTTGATGAGGTGGTGAGCTCAGGAGGTATCGATTTAGGACCAACAACCAACAATATGGCAGAATATCACGCTGTCATTGGATTTTTGACCCAAGCCTCCTCTCTAGGTGTCTCTCGCATCATTGTCTACTTAGACTCCCAACTCGTGGTTTATCAACTCAACCGCATATACGCTATTCGTAGTCCTATCCTGCTACGTCTACACTTGCAAGTTCACTGTCTCGAATGAATGTTCAATTATATTGAATATAGACACATTCCGAGAGAATTTAATAGTGTTTCATATGTGTTAGCTAATTATATCATGGATCGGTATCTTGCCCACATATACGACTTAAGGAAAAGAAAACTGTACATTACATGTAAATTAAAACACATCACATACATCATCATGTATAAATCATTGGCATCACAAAAACTCGAAACTGTATATATATATATATATGGCGTGACTGAAATGTTTGCATTACATCAAAAAGTATGTATAAGAGCAAAACATTGGGCCTTTCCACCCATATAACATCGCCTGACAAGGCATACAAAACATGATCACTGAAGAGACTCTAATCTCCCCGTACTACATTGTGATGTGAGTAACACACTACTGCGCGCACTACACGCCTCAACAGAGAATTGATATTCTCCGGTACTCCTACAGTGTGTCGCTGCAGATGTAAAGGCACTTCCCCCCTCCGCAGAGGAGGGATGCCCATCGTAAGGCCTTGAAGGTTTCTCTCAACCTCACGGAGACCTACTACTGGTACCACTGGATTTGCTGTGACCGGGATGCCTCCGCGACGTCCTGGTACTGGTATATCAGTCGGGCACACTGCTCCCTTGTCTGCATATTGGAAACAATACATCTGTTAAAACTCTTTAACATACCCCAAAAAAATATATATACTTCAAAAACTTAAAAACAAAAACTAGACAAGGTATGGCTCAGTCTCTTCCCTGACTCATCCCAGTCTTCCCCCGCGGGAAAAATCAAGTCCATGCTCCCGCGAAATTCTACATCGGCATAAGGGAAGTGCTCTATCCAAAGGTACTGCTGTCTCAACCAGGCAAAGAAATCACCAGTGAAATGGAACTCTGACTCTGAAACTAGCCTTAGAGACAGACTAGTCCACCTCTCCATCCTAGGTTCATCCACTGGTCGTACCGCCAATGCTATCTGAGGCTGCAGCTGAGGGATGTGCTCTAGAAAAAATGAGACTAAAAACAAGCCATAGCCAAACTGTTTCTGTCCAGTCCTGCACCGTGAGATCTGTTCCTTCACATTTCGAAGGAACGCTGCACTCCAGTTGAGCAGTGTTGGTTTCAAACACTGAACACCGTAAGCCACCTGTGATCTCGATGCCAGATGGGCACTAGTGCTTCCTGTCACACTGGTGATAGCGAATAGTATAGATCGGAGAGGCAAATCTCGAATATCCTTGATAGGGATCCTGCCCCCTACCAACCTCGCTCCTGGGATGCAGTGGCATTCTAGATACACGTCCACTTGTTCAGGTAGCACCCTCTGCCCAGTGAAAGATATGGGGACCCCTCTTTTCGAGAGGTCGGTCAAAAAGTACATGTCCTCTAACTCAATAGTCAAAAGTTGTGTGCCGATTCGGAACCCTTGTTCCACAACGTCCCAAAGGCCAATCATATACTCGAGCAATAGAACTTCTCTCTTCATTTTTTGTAATTTGAAGAACTTGAGCAAGAGACAAGCTCACAAAGCGGCCCGCGTACGAGGACTCCGTAAAGTGGCTAAATCATCCATCTCATGTTCCCTCTCTTTCCATTCAATCATGATTGCCGAAGTTACCTACAAAACAAAAAATTAAGAAATTCGTTATTTCCACGTTTTGACAATTTCGGCTATTTTCAAAAGCATTTCAAAACATGAAATAAGATGCCCACACCATCTAAAAGAAACCACTCACTCTTTTAAACCACCATTCCCTCTAACATTTGTCAAATAATGATAAAAACGTTTTAAAAAATGCAAAACGACTTTGGGGGCTGCGTGGGCATTTGGGGAGATGTTTTCATGAGTTATTTTACTAAAAAAAACCTGTCTAATTGATCACAAGGGTATTGACATCTTAACTACCCTTCTCTAAAGAATTTTTTGTAAAAGAATCCCCCTTTTTTCATTAATTTTAAAAGAGGCCGATTTGGTTCCATTTAGGGTGACTTAGGGCTTCGTGTTTTAAAATAAATCATGCTATGAAAATGAATATGAAACCATGCAATTGAAAGAGTAAGAGATGGACACCTACCTGGTCCAAATGGAGAGCAAAACGGTGGATCGTAGCTCCGGCAGTGAGAAAAAACAAGATTTGCTTCAAAACGAGATTCTCCACTACTCCAAAAATCCTTGCAAAATGAAATGGTAAACGAATTCTCAATCAATTGTTATTTATAAATTTTCATTTTTTATAAGGTATGGTCATTTTTGGGTTTCTCTAATGATGTAATGGCTTCACTAAACCCTGGTCTGTAGTTCTGGCATCGCAGGTTTCCTGGCAGTCTTGATGGATTATTCACCTTGTCGCACTTATGAGCATAGTCTTAGTTCGTTCTAATTGTTCTTCTCTTATGGTCATGGTACTTAAGAAAAAAGGATCTTGTCACATGTGTCCTGACTTTCATGCCCTCAACAAACTCACCATCAAAGAGAAATTTCCCATTCCTATCATTGATGATCTATTGGATGAATTAAGTGGTGCCCAATTCTTTACTAAAATCGATCTTCGTTATGGCTACCACCAGATACGTATGAAAGAGGTTGGTATCCCTAAGACTACATTTCTAACTCATGAGGGCCACTATGAGTTCTTGGTCATGCCCTTTGTCTTGTGTAATTCTCCCTCCACTTTCCAAAGCCTCATGAATCATGTTTTTCGTCCTTTTCTCTGTCATTTTGTCTTAGTTGTCTTTGATGATATTCTCATCTATAGTAAAACTTGGACAACCCATCTTGCTCATTTAGATCGATTTCTTCATCTACTCTCTTAGCACTAACTTTTCCTCAAACAATCTAAATGTCCTTTTGGAGCCTCGAAAGTCGAGTACTTGGGTCATATTGTTGGCAAGGTAGGTGTTAGGGTGGGTCCTAAGAATATTGAAGATATGAAGGATTGGCCTCACCCCAAGACTCTCAAAATATTATGTGGTTTTCTAGTATTAACATGCTATTATCGCAAGTTTTTTAATAATTATGGAAAAATTTTGATGCCTCTCAATTCTCTCCTTAAAATGAATTCTTTCACTTGGACTCTTGTAGTTGATCGGTCCTTTCAAGACTTGCAAGTAGCTATGTGAACCACTCATGTCCTTTCCCTTCCTACCTTCACAAAGAACTTTGTCCTGGAATGTGATGCTTCTGGGAGAGGAATTGGAGTAGTCCTTATGCAAGATGGTCGGCCTTTGGCCTTTACCAACAAACAACTGTGAGAGCGACATTTGGTCCAATAAATCTATGAAAAGGAAATGTTGTCTATTATGCATGTAGTGGACCTTTGGAACCCTTATCTATTAGGGAAACGCTTCCAAATTAAGACATATCATCAGAGCCTCAATTATTTTCTAGAGAAACGTCCTTCATCCCCGGGGCAACAAAAATGGGTGACTAAGCTATTTGGATATGATTATGAGTTCATTTACAAGAATGTCAAAGAAAATGTGGTTGTTGAATTTATTTCAAGAAAATATGAAGATGAAGGGTCCCTTTTTTCCCTCTCCTTCATTGTACCATATTGGATCCAAGTTAATCGCCAGGAATGGCTGGAAGATCCCAAAATTTCACGTTTGATCCAACAATTGCAAGTCAATTCTCTAGTTTCCCCAGGGTAATATTGGCACAATGTTGAGATTTTCTACCAATGTTGTCTTTATTTATGTAAACACCCACAACTTAAATCCACGATGATTTATGAGCTTCATGTTGCACCCACAACTGGGCACTCGAGGTTTACCAAAACCTATGACCAGGTCAAATTTTCTTTTTTGGGGGATGGTATGAAACAGGATGTTCGAAATTTTATGGAAGAGTGTGATGTTTTTCAATGCAACAAGGGATAAATAGTCAAATCTCTTGGAACACTAAAATTGATGTCAATTCCATCCACTATTTGGAGGGATATCTCTATGGATTTCATTGTTTTCTTACCTAAATCGAGAAATAAGTCAATCATCATGGTGGTAGTTGATCATATTTCCAAGTATGATCATTTTTGTTCTCTTCAACACCCATTTACCACCTCCACTATGGATCAAATTTTCACAGATAATGTCTTCAAGCTTAATGGCATACCTCATTCTATTGTTTTTTATTGAGATCCCACTTTCACCAACAGTTTTTGGAAAGAATGGTTCAGGCTATAGGGCACACAATTGCATATCATCACTATCTATCATCCCCAAAGTGATGGTCAAACTGAGGTTATCAACAAGTGTTTGGAAACATATTTGAGGTTTTTTTCATCTGAAAGAAAAAATCAATGGGCTCAATGGTTACCACTAGTTGAATGGTGGTACAACACTTATTACCATACAACGACTTCCATGACTCCTTTTGAAGCAATATATGGACAAAATCCACCTTCAGTTCTCTCAAACATTCCTGGTGTCTCGAAGGTCCAGGAGGTTGAACAAACTCTTATAGTTCATGAGGCTATTTTTCGTACCCTTAAAGATAATTTGGTCATGGCTCAGAATCACATGAAGAAACAAGCAGATCAAGGTCGCTCCAAATGTCAATTTGTTGAAGGAGATCAAGTGTTTCTTCGACTGCAGCCTTATAAGCATACTTCACTCAAGGTCAAACATTGTCAGAAAATGGTGCCCAAATTTTATGGTCCTTATACAGTTATCAAGCACATGGGACATGTGGCCTATCAGTTAGCTTTTCCCAGTCATTCTAAGATCCATCATGTTTTTCATGTCTCTTGCTTAAAGAAGGTGATTGGAACTAAGTGCCAAACTCAAACCAACCTCCCCGAGTTGGATAAAGAAGGCTCCATTTGGTTTCATCCATAAGAAGTCTTGGACCAGCGTGAGTGTCATCGATGTCAACACACCATCAAGGAAGTGTTAGTACATTGGAAATATACAACTCCAGCAGATACCACCTGGGAGCCAACTACAATTCTGCAACAATTTCCTCATCTCAAGCCTTGAGGACAAGGATATTTTTTTAAGGGGGAGATCATGTTAGGGATGTAATCTACCTAACCCCTCATGTAGGTAGAATAATATATTTTCCATGTAATAAAGTCCAATATTAATAAGGCCTAGTAATAAAGAAGATAAGTCAAATGTAAGAAGACCTAATAGAAGCTTATCCTTCTAGAAGATCTTCCTCTAGATTTTTCTTAGTATAAATAGATTTCGAGGGAATGCAAAGTTTTGTCTCGGAGATTATTGTAATAGAGTTTTTCTCTGTTAGAGGTTTCCCCCTCGAAGAGGCAAGTGAACATTGCTATATTTAATAAAGGTGCTCCTTTTGGTGTTATTCTAGTATTGTTCTAGCTATAATCTTGTTGTTCCATTACTGCTTGCTAAATGCTTTTGTTCCACATACCATTATTCATATGGTTTATTGCATTGTGCACAAGGAATTCAAGTGAAACATATTGTTCCATATACACCACAACAAAATTGTGTTTCTAAGAGAAATAATCACACTTCAAAAGAAATGGATAATTTTATTATCCAATCTAAAGGATTAAGTCTTCATTATTGGGTAGAAACCATCAACTATGAAAATTATATAGTAAATTTCATTCCCACAAAGGATTTAAAAAATATAACATCGGAAGAAGCATGGACTAAAATTAATCCATATGTAAACCAATTCTATGTATTTGGTAGTATAGAATGGGCTCACATTCCTGAACAGAAAAAAAAAAATCATTACAGCCTAAAAGTGAGAAGTACATTTTTGTTGGATATTCTGAATATGTCAAAGATTATGGAATTATTCAACCTCATTCCAATGAAACAATTATTATAAGAGATGTTAAATTTGATGAAAATCTCTTAGCATGTGAACCTAATTCGACATTTGTGCCATCTTCATCTTGTGATCCATCTTCGTTGTTTGTGCCATCTTCATCTTGTGATCCATCTTCGGTGTTTGTGCCATCTTATTTTTCTATTATGGTTTCTTCTTCAGATGATGATCACGAGGATGAAAATCCACCTCTTCCTGCTCACCTTCATCCATATGATTCCATTGAATATGAACCCACACCAACACCACTAGTTCCTAGAGCAACAGGTCATCTTGCCAATGATCCTATAGATAAACATCAGACATGTTCAAAGTTCCAATGAGCCTCCTCTATTTTAACTCAAGTTTCAGAGACTCATGATCCATAAACATTTGTATAATATTTTGGCCATATATATAGGGACACATTAATGAATGAATAATATCGTTCCTTAATGGTGAATGATACTTAGGATCATATACCTCTTCTGAAAGGAAGAAAACTTTTTAGATGTAAGTGGGTGTATAGAAATAAGTATGCATCAAATGGAAATGTTGAAAGACATAAGGACTATTTAGTTTCCAAAGTATTCTCTCAAGTTTAATAAATTGAATATTATGAAACCTCTTCCCCTGTAGCCAAAATGAATTCCATACACCTTATTCTAGCCCTTATTGCCTCACATAAATAAGAGGTCCATCAAATGGATGTTAAATACATATTTTTACATAGGGATTTTCAAGAAGAAATCTACATGGAACAACCTCCTAGCAACGTTCAAAATGAATCCAACCTTGTATGCCACCGTAATAAATCTCTATGTGGTCTTAAGCAATCTCCTCGAGCTTGTTATGCAAAAATTGATAGCTTTCTTCTTAACACTGGATTTTCTAGATGTCATTCTAACCCTAATCATGTCTATACCAAGAAAATGTGAATCCATCTCATAATATTTGTTTTTTATGTCGATGGCCTTATCCTCACTGGTATTGACCCTAAATTTTTAACCAATGTGAAATCTAGCCTTAAAAATAAATTTTAAATGACAGACTTAGGTTATTTGTATTATTTCACCGCTTTCACATGGAATATTCTAAACCATCCCCTTATCCCTTCCAATTTGTAGTCAAACTTGCTACCACCTATACTACACTCGAAGTTGGTGTCACTTTGTTTCGTTAGTTAATTGGTATCCTTTTGTATTTAACTCATACTCGTCTTGATATTTCCTTTCTTGTTGGTCTTATTGCCCGGTATATGCAAACATCCCATGAGAGCCATTAGAAAGAAAATAAAAAGATACTTCAGTATATCTGAGGTACAATTTAGTTTGGTATACATTATATCTCAAGGGGGGATCCTTTGTTGGTTGGTTTAACTAATTCACATTGGGTCGGCGACCCTGATGATCGAAACTCTACCATAGGTTATTTTTTCATCCTTAGTTTTGGACCTGTCACTTGGGATTTTAAGAAACAATAAGTTATTTCTCGTTATTCAATAGAAGTAG
This sequence comes from Picea sitchensis, assembly GCA_010110895.2. Classification (NCBI taxonomy): domain Eukaryota; kingdom Viridiplantae; phylum Streptophyta; class Pinopsida; order Pinales; family Pinaceae; genus Picea; species Picea sitchensis. The sequence goes on from SNQJ01S0240816.1 coordinate 11,654, forward strand.
AGTACCAAGAAATGGTTAATGCAAGTCAATAAGACTTATGGCTTCGGCATATCCTTTTAGAGTTTGGATTCCCGTAGCAACATTCTACCACCCTTTGGTGCGGAAATTAGAGTGTCATCAAGATCGCCAAAGATTTGGATCAACATCAATGCATCAAACACATTGAGCTACACATGCACTTCATCGGAAAAATAATTCATGATCGAGTTATTTAAGTTCTCTTTCTCCCTCTAAAATATCAAGCTAAGGCATTTTCACAAAGTCTTTTACATAAGCAAATTTTTCCAAAGTATGTTCTATGTTAGGAGTTCAAGAAGTCGTCATTAAAGGGGGATGGAATCTAATTCCTCCTTCCTTCTCCTATTGTGTCACCTTTGTAAATCCTTCAATATTATCCCAAGTTGTTCTTAAGGGGCGATGTTAGGATATTTAGACACTTAGGAGTTAGTTAAATTCAACTTGGTCTAATATGTCTTTAGGTAAAAGTGTGTTTCTTTACTATGCATTTGTAGTTATGTAATTCGACGTTCATGATTTTTTCTAGACATAGATTGATCTGACGACACATATTTTCCTCGATCTTAATGACTGTATTGATCTATGGATTAACACCCTATTGGTCCATGACCTATATTTAAAGAGCATGGAGGGTTATTTTATGATGATCGATTGTGAGAAACTATGTTGTAAAATATTTTTCTTTTTCATTAATATATTGCCTCAAGTGGCCACATTGGCTAGGACCATGGACTGCTTCTCTCTTCGATGGTTTTAACCACGAAAAAACATTAGTGTATTGATCTTTGATCTGGTTGTGTGAGTGGTTACTAAAGGTGTTGATCATGTGTGGGAATATCATGTTTTTTCAAACAATATGTGCATTGTTTTCCCAAAACTTTTACTATGTTAATTCTATGAAAGGGAATAATAGATTTAGAGAAACCTTGTGAGGAAGCACAATGTCTTGAGAAATACCAAAAAGGGCACCCCTTAGATATTTGTACTTCTTCTACTTTGAATAATGCAAAGTATGCTAAAAATAAATCATAGATTTCAAAAATTACTTGTTGGAAAATCAAGTTAAGGTTTTGTGTAACGAAGTTGTGACCTTGAAAGAGGAACAAAACAAGAGAAAGACTAGACATAACATGGAAATGATGGCTTTGTGTATAAATCATAACCTTCTTTAAATATGAAAAGCAATCTGGTTGTAAATTTTAGACAAATTTGATTATAAAATTTCTTTACCAATTAGACCTAGGTACAATAAAGCCTCGCTTCTCTTCTTGGTTGTTTCGAATTTAAATATGAAATCTCAAAAGAAAATTAGAGCTTGAATTCATTTAACTCGTTGAGTAAGGAGTTTGTATTGCATGATTTTAAAATCTTATCTTTTGTAGAATTTGATGTAGGGGTAGATATTAACATCCTAGTTTCAAATAAGGATAGGGTTGAGAATGAAGGGGATGTGGCATATGCTTCTAGTGATTTTCTTAATCCTAAAGTAAAAGTATGTATGAATTTATATCTTCCTATGTTAAACAATAGTTGAAAAAAGGATAATGAATTTTTGAACATTGACCAATCTATGATTTGTAATCAAAATGAAGAATTTTTAAGCCCCAAGGAAATTATTTTCACATCAAATTCCAATGATCATTATGTTTTCCAAAAGTATTTTGAGGAATTTGACATAGAGGAACCTTTATCCGATTCTTCCTTGTTCTTGTTCCCATGCCTTAATTCCAAGCATGCAACACATGATGAAAGTAGGTCCTTGGAATTAGATATAGTTGAGATTTAGAATCATTTTCAGGTCATTTGTTCTAAGTACACTCTTTTGCTAAATCATATCCAAGACGAGAAGGTAGTGCAATAGAAATATTTGAAACCAAATAAGTTCCAAGATCCAGTTTGTTCAAAAAATGAAAAATAGGTAGTGGTGAGTGTGCCAAATAAAAACCTCGACGCCTTATCTTTTTT
>SNQJ01S0240817.1:0-13512 GCA_010110895.2 Picea sitchensis
AAACAGAGTTGCTTTGTCATTCACGAGGAAGAAATTAATCATATCAGACATAAAATATAATACAGAGTAGCATTCAAGAGAATCAGAAGACTAAATACACAAGATATATTCAAAATTTGGGCCTCCAATTATATTAGCATATCAGGTTCTTCTCACAGCTTGAGTCACATATACAAGTAATCAGAGGATACTCCCTAACAATTATGAGACAAGGTTATCTCAACCCCTTTCTCTTTCCAATAATACAAAACTCTATTGCATTGACAGTCTGGTTTTTACCTGGATCTCAAGATTCAACTCAACCAACAGTTATGAGTAAACTTGACTCCAACTTAGACTCAATTACATTCATTTAGTCGCTCATAATTAACCTTTCATTAACCTTTCCTTCACAACAACCCTATTATAATCATATTGATTTCATATATATAATTTGATCTATTTTTGTTGGTTGAGAAACCGAGAGTTCTCTCTTCTTCTTGATCTTGTTGCAACTTTTTTCTTCAAAACTGATGTTGTGTTGTCCTTCCAACAGCTTTATGTTTCTTCCTTTAGTTCATTGTCCAGCTCCTTGGCAGCTTGTGCAAATTTTGTTCACCAAAATGAAGCTGAAACATAACTTGTGCAACTTATATTCATCAAAACAAAGAGCCCAACAGGATCCAACCACAATCCTTAACTCGTCCCGAGTCAAATCTTCGGCTCTTCTATGGTCTCTGGGTTGGCTTGTTGTTTACCTTTATATTTTGTTTCTAAGTTGCTTCCACTTCCCACTTGAGTGATTTATTCTTTGTCCTCTTAAAATGAAGGGCTTAACTCAGGTACTAGTTCTAGGTCTCTTTTCCAGACTTCTTGGAAGTTCTCCACTTTGTCCTGCCACTTTCTGGCAAGTAATGAAGCTTCAGCAACAAACTGTTGGGTGGCATCTGTAATGCATTATTTTGGCCTAGACGCAACTAGAGAGTTCCATTCCAAGTCATATATGGTGTCTAATTGGTGCATCTATAGATAATTTGTTTGGACTAAGGGTCTAAATTCTCTTAGTTCTTTCTTAGCCACTGTTTGAGCTTCAAAAAGTGCATTCAGATCATTTTTTGCCTACTGGATCTTGTCAATTTTTTCTTATTGTTCCAATGGATCCAGGGTGTTGGTTGCTTCTTCATTGAGTGATTGGATAGCCAAGGACAGGTCCTCCAATGTTTGGTTGTTCCTCGAAATAATTCCCATCCAATCACTAACCTCTTTGAAAATTGTTGTGCACTATGCAATCCTTTTATGCAAGGTTAGTCTTGCATTGTTTCCTTTCAAAACCACTTTTTCCAGTTGCTCGTGTAACCTCCTGGGTTGTAGTTCGGCTTCACACTTATTGTCCCACATTCATACTTCGAGATATTCCGCTCATTCTGCAAGCTCAGACCAGGCTACCTAAATTAATTTGATCTATTTCGCAAGCTCACTTGTTGCGCTAGATTTTGGCAGTTGAGGCGTTGTCTTTGTAATCATTGTCCAAGCCTCTGTTAGTTTTTCCTTCACCTTCTCGACTTTATGATTTTCCTGAATCTTTAAATATTCCTATTTTTTTCTTCATGTCAGTGCCAGGAGTCCTTCTTTCTTCCAGAAGTCGGCTTCTCGTTCTACCCGTTGGATCCTCTGCTCCAAATGTCGGCAACTAAGCGACTTCACCAGATGTCATAGTGGCATCCAAAGGTAATCTAACTTGTAGTAGCAGTCCACTAGCCATCGAATGTTATGATTGTGTCTCCACTTCTTCCTCCCCTAGGGATGGACCTTGCAGTTGATGTGCAAGTCTAGTATTCAGAGTCGTAAGTAGAGGGAGAACCTTTGTCTTTACCAAGAAAAGTTGTAACAGTTTTATGCATTCTTGTGGATTCTGATGTACTAGCTCCAGTTGTGCTTTCAATAATGGGGTGCTTTGTTCTGATTGTGTTGAATGATCCTATTGTGTTCATGTCCTTAATGGTAGCAAAACTTCTAGAGTCTCACTTCTGTTTGTGGGCATATAACCACTCCCTGTTGTAATGGGAACTTGTGATTTTGGGGTGACTGAGTGGATTTGTTGTTGCTGACTTTCTACCAAAGGCAGAGTGACCGAAATGGGTACCGACGGAGTAGATGGTTGTCTCAAGGCTTCGGTAGTCAAGGTGATGGGTTCTTTCACGTTCTCGAAAGGGTCAGGGATATCCAACTGCATTGGCTTGGGAGATGTGGGTCGGGAGGGAAAAGTGGTCTCTTGTGGTAGTGATGGGTTTTTTTTAGTAATGATGGTTGAGAATGCACTGGCAGCCAGCTCAGGATCATATGTGATGTTGATCACAATATGGGTAGCTCGAGTGGTTTCTCTAATACGAGGTACAGTTGCATATATTGGTTGTGGTTTCAAGACCTTTATAGGGAAAATACATGTTTAGGGTTTCTTGATTGAGACGTCCCCTATAAACGCAGCATCTAGGATCTCGTTGACCTCCTTCCCTAATAGCATGGCATGTTCTTGGAGCTGCGGAAACATTGGCAATGTCCTCTTCTTCCGCTCCATATGTTTCTCATCCTCTTCTTCTTCTTAGTCTCACAGCATTTGGACCTTCTGCTTCTTTTCTACTGGGCCAGAACTAGGCCCTACTCCTTCTTCCTGCCCCTTTTTCTTCAGGAGCTCTAGTGGCAAGAGATAATGTCTACCTGACTTGTGAGGGTTGTTCTTGACTTCATTCCATGAGATGACCTCTTTTTCAAATGCTTCCTCATCAAGTTATTAAGGTAGTAACCTTGAGTGGAAGTCTTCGGGCCTCACGTGCCTCATCCAGACAAAGGTATTGTGGAAATTTAGGCCAAATGCGATGTTCTGGGTGTTAAGATTCAACAGCTCCTATGGTATGCGCCACCGCTGAGTTGCGTCAATAAGTTGATTGTACCACTTTAAAAAGGTCACATTGTTGAACTCTAGGTTCTCCTTATCTACCCTTGCATGCCATGGTTCAAACATTTTCGCAAGGCAAGCTTTTTCCGTTGGTGCCAACTGTCTTCCCATGGGTGGAATCCATTTCCACATTACAAATTCTACTAACATGTATCCGTATGTAAAATTTCCACCTTTATCCTGAGCTTCCTCACAAGCAACTAGGAGTTCCTCTAGTAGGTAGTTGCACCAGTTGAACACAGCTCCATTTGTGCAGAAGTATGCTACTGAAAGAGAATCTAAGGTGCATTTGCCCTTATAGTAGGAGCGCATGACCTTATTCGCAATGACATAGCAAGTTGTCAGAACTGTTTTTGGAATAATCGGCTCAATCTTCGCCATGTGCCCTCCTCTCTGGGTGTGGAATTCCTCGTACAGACTGACTTTTCCCTTCCTCTTCCCATGCTTGTTCAGGCCTTGAAATCCTTTGGACACATCCTCACCCTCGAGGGATAATCCAGTGAGTTGTTGGATGTTGTCTGCATGAATCGGATATCTTCGGTCGAGCCATAGGCTCCTATCACGCACTCGGATGATCAGAAATTATGTGCACCGTTGATCCGGATTTTATGAGCAGAACAAAATTAATACATATTATTAACAATGATTAACAAAAAAATAATAGATATACAGTAAAACTGGTTTTCCATTCAATAACGAAATAAGTTGAAAACTATAAAATGTAGCGGAAACAAGCTTGTTGGAATGGTGGCGGCTTATCTCTGAGAAGAGATGTGACAGTTGCACTCATTCGCAAGAAGGTGATTACAATGAGGCTCTGAAGGCCTTTTTACAATAAACAGGAATGTCAAAAACCATAGACATCCAAAAACCTAACCCTAGGAGATGAAGCGCCAAAATTCATGTGGACCCCATTTGGGTAAGTTAGTACATCAACTTCCCGGGGTCATAACTTTTGCATGTGATCTCCGTTTTAGGCGTATGATAGCCCGTTGGAAAGGTATCATCGAGGAGATTCAGTTTAGCCACAATATTGAAGGAAATAACATATTGCAAACTTGTTTTCCCAAAAAACATCATTTAGGTCCTAAAAATGGCCCTGGAAGTTAAAACCTGCTAAAAATAGTAAATTACCAAAATTGCCAGAAAATTATTTTGAGCCGGTTGGAAAAGGTGGGTGGCCACCAATATCCATCTGGATCAACTGTGCAACCTCACTAGTGATCCCGAAGACTGGTAAATCCCTGATATGCATAACTGTAGAATTAAACAGGTTAATGAATTCTAGTTTGGGGACAAATTGCATGCCTTTGATTGCATCTGGAGCCAAGTCCCAAAACACGCTAATGTTCATCTGTGGAAACAATACTTGGTCCATCAGGTCAAGATCCAGGAGTTTTACTTGCGCGATATTCCCCTTGACATCACCTATGACCTCGATCTTGGGATCATACGGCTCATCTGGAATTACTTCTTTGGAAGTTGAACTCCAACCTCTTGTTGCTATCGGCATGTTGGCTCTGAAGCGCTAGTAAACTGGGTGAGTTAGGGTCGAGGTTGCAACTAGGGAGTGAAAAACCTCTTAGAGTATGCTCGGGTGCAGATAAAGGGTATCTAACAACAAATAGTGAGTCTCACTCCTTGAGTTCATGGGATCTTATAAACTGGATAACTGGAAAACTCTATAGTCGCTCATAGAGACATTCTTCATTAGGCCAACAATGTAATCTCAAGCTTAAGTGTATGACGAGACTTGTAATAGGCTAAGATCTATAGAGTTATCCTGGCTTTAATGAACGAACCGATAGGGATGTGGCCAACCTGAGGGGCTTACTATTTTAACGGTTAAGAATCCTAGTTGGGATATCGATGGCATCAACGTGTATTGCGCCTTTATGGCTTAACGGAACGTTCTGACAGGTTAATGTAGCTACCATAAATGGAATGACTGAGCAGGATGTGTATGGAACATGGGCTGTGATACAGTTCGGATTCCCCCCTCTGACCAAAATGGGGGTCCCCATCATGTTTAATGACTTCATTTAATGTAATAATGGCTCTTCCGACCCTGGGTGGCCAAAGAATCATTTATGCACAAAAGCAACACTTAGACTGGAAAATAAACATATACTGTGGTGCAATTATTGACACGCCAACGTGAAACTGAATTAAATAAATTACATAAAATTAAAATCTAACTATTGTACATGTTCCCTTGGACTGGAGAAACTATCCTTTGGCTCAATCATGAGAAATGTAGGGTTTCAGGAAGGCATCATTGACCCAACCTTGTCGAAGGATACCATCCATTTGCACTAGCTTCACTGCACCAGAGTGTCATATTTCTACAACTATGAATGGACCCAACCAATGCATGTGCAACTTGCCTGGATACTTCTGATATCGGTTGTCATAGAGTAGTACCTTATCCCCTTACACAAATATTTTGGCCTTAATGTGTTTGTCATGCCAAGATTTATGTATAGCTTTCTTAACTGACTGATGAAAATCTGCTAAAAATCACACTTCCTCAAGTTCTTGCAAGTTTTCAATCCTCTACGCAATTGATTCATCATATGTCATGTGTGTAGCTTGTGCTATATAGAGACTAGGGGTGATAAACTCTGCAGGTACAACATCTTATTTCCCATAAACCAACTGAAATGGAGTATACATGTGTAGCTTCTTCGTGGTAGTCTTGTAATCCCACGAGACTAATGGAACTTTATCATCCCAGTCTTCCCTATTTGCGCAACATACTTTTTTCGGTCCTCTTTCCATAATTTTATTGAATGCCTCCACTCAACCGTTAGCTTGTGGATGGTAGGGACTGCTCTTATGGTGTTGTATAAGGATTTTTTTGTCAACGTTGTGATTGTGTGGTGATAGTTTCATATCTTTTGATAAACCTATGGTAATATCATGTATGTCCCGGTGTAGAGCACAACAATTTCGCACTTGTAGGTGGCGGCTTGTTCATAATGATTGCAACTTTAGCTGGGTCTACCAAGACTCCTTCTCAGCATACAATATGGCCTAGCAGATTGCCATGTGGTATGCAAAAGATGCACTTTCTTAGATTCAGAGATATTTGCAATTCCCTACATCTATCAAACATTAGTTGGAGTAGCACTACATGTTCTTTTAGCGGGTTGTATATTGTCCAATCATCCATGTAGACTTTTACAAACTTGTGGATGAGCTCTCGAAATGTTGCTATTACGATCTGAGAGAAAAATACAGGGTCATTCTTTAATCCAAAGGGCATCGCATTGTATGCAAATGATTCCCATTCAGTTACGAATGTGGTCTTCTTCTTATCTTCTTCCACAATTCTGACTTGGTGATATCCTTAGAATCCGTCTGTAAATGAATAAGATTTTTTTCCCGCAACCTGATCTAACACTTCGTCACAGAAAGGTGTTGGAAATGGATTGTGCACACATGCAAAACTCAGACTTATGTAGTCCACATAGACCCAAATGTCTTATATATCCTTCTTGCTCTAGATAACTATGGGGCTAATCCACTTTGCTTCTTCGATTGTTAAAATAAGTCCCGTTGCAACCATTTTGTCCACTGCCTTCTTGACCTTCTCTTTTATTTTAGGATTAATGCGATATGGTCTATGCTTCATGGGTCTTGAGCTGGGTTTCAACTTGATTTCCATTTCTCCCATGGCCCATTTTATACCTTTCAATTATGAGAATGTTTTCAGAAACAAGTCCTCATATGCGCGCAACAGGTTGCGTACTTCATTTATAGTTTGCTCATCTTAGTAATCTCTTATGGAAGTTATCTTAGCATTCTTTGTAATCCCTATATTAACTTTTCACAACTTTAGTGGATGGTTATAGGAGCTACAAGTGTGACTAGGTAGGGTGGTCCATATTTCCTTCCCTTGGTTGCGCTAAAATGGCTCCCAGGGAAATACCTGATGCATCCACATGTACATGGAATTCAATTTCCCAATTGGGAAATATCAAGATAGGTGAAGTACTTAGTTTTTCTTTGAGAATGTCGAATTCTTTGTCAGACTCTGGTGTCCACCAAAATAGTTCGAAATTCTTCAGCAAATTTTCTAGAGGTGCGGTGATAGTTTCATATCTTATGATAAACATGTGGTAATATCATGTATGTCCCAGTGTAGAGCGCAACCGTTTCACACTTGTAGGTGGCATCATGTTCATAATGATTGAAAATTTAGCTTCTTCAATTGTTAAAATAAGTCCTACTACAACCATTTTGTCCACTTCCTTCTTGACCTTCTCTTTTATTTTAGGATTTATGTGATATGGTTTGTGCTTCATGGGTCTTGAGTTGGGTTTCAACTCGATTTCCATTTCTCCCATGGCCCATTTTATACCTTTCAGTTCTGAGAATGTTTTCAGAAACAAGTCCTCATATTCACGCAACAGGTTGTGTACTTCATTTATAGTTTTCTCATCTTAGTAATCTCTTATGGAAGCTATCTTAGCATGCTTTGAAATCCCTATATTAACTTTTCACAACTTTAGTGGATGGTTATAGGAGATACCAGTGTGACTAGGTAGGGTGGTCCATATTTCCTTCCCTTGGTTGCGCTAAAATGGCTCCCAGGGAAATACCTGATGCATCCACATGTACATGGAATTCAATTTCCCAATTGGGAAATATCAAGATAGGTGAAGTACTTAGTTTTTCTTTGAGAATGTCGAATTCTTTGTCAGACTCTGGTGTCCACCGAAATAGTTCGGAATTCTTCAGCAAATTTTCTAGAGGTGCGGTGATAGTTTCATATCTTCTGATAAACCTGTGGTAATATCATGTATGTCCCAGTGTAAAGTGCAACAGTTTCGCACTTGTAGGTGGAGGCATGTTCATAATGATTGAAAATTTAGCTAGGTCTACCAAGACTCCTTCTCGACATACAATATGGACTAGTAGATTTCCATGTGGTACGCAAATTATGCACTTTCTTAGATTTAGAGATATTTGCAATTCCCTACATCTATCAAACATTAGTCAGAGTAGCACTACATTTTCTTTTAGTGGGTTGTATATTGTACAATCATCCATGTAGACTTTTACAAACTTGTGGAGGAACTCTCGAAATGTTGCTATTACGATCCAAGAGAAAACTACAAGGGTATTTTTTAAGCCAAAGGGAATCATGTTGTATGCAAATGATTCCCATTCAGTTATGAATGTGGTCTTCTTCTTATCTTCTTCCACAATTATGACTTGGTGATATCCTTAGAATCCGTCTGTAAACGACTAAATTTTTTTTCCTACAACCTGATCTAACCCTTCGTCATTGAAAGGTGTTGGAAATGGATCGTGCACACATGCAGAATTCAGACTTATGTAGTCCACACATACTCGAATATCTTATTTATCCTTCTTGCTCTAGATAAGTATGGGGCTAATCCACTCTGCTTCTTCGATTGGGAAAATAAGTCCTGTTGAAATCATTTTTCCCACTTCCTTCTTGACCTTATCTTTTATTTTAGGATTAATGTGGTATGGTCTGTGCTTCACAGGTCTTGAGTTGGAATTCAACTCGATCTTCATTTCTCCCATGGCCCATTTTATACCTTTCGGTTCTGAGAACGTTTTCAGAAACAAGTCCTCATATTCACGCAACAGGTTGTGTACTTAATTTATAGTTTGTTCATCCTAGTAATCTCCTATGGAAACTATCTTATGATGCTTTGTACTCTATATTAACTTTTCACAACTTTAGTGGATGGTTATAGGAGCTACCAGTGTGACTAGGTACAGTATCCTGAATCTCTCTACTACCTTCGTTTCTTTAATAGTCAAGTTTCTAACATCCTCTAAGTCATCGGGTTTTTCCAGGTCTTTACTGACTTTATAGCAAGCTACAATTATCTTATCAGATTCAAGACTTGGACTAGACTGAAACAAATGAACATAGTCAACACATACTACTGGACTTGATCTCTTTTTGCAAATATCAGTAAAAAACATTTCTCTAATTCTTTGAAGAACTGTGTTGAGCTCATGGTACTTACTTGTAAAGGTGAAGTCCCTGCAAAACTGGTCTTGTAAGGTCTACCAATATTTTGTTTGTCTTATGGTCTCTTCATGTATGTACCAGGATTTTGGTATTGGGCCCATTGAATGGAGAAATACTTGAACCCATAGGTGAGAGGGTACTTCCTCAACTCACCACTACTTCAAGCAATGCTCAATATGCACTTTAGGGTCATACCATCCATCGAACAGTTGCGCATCTTGAAAATATATATTTATCTCTTCTTTCAGTTGATCCCTACTTTGGAATCGACATCGGATGGCTTGCTTCACGTCTTTCCACTCCATAATCAAGGCTTTATGTGTGGCCCACCATCTAGCGAGGGTATCTTGCAAGGCTAAGTCAAGAACAGAGATCCTTTGATCCGTCGTTATTTTCTCTTCCATACTAGCAAGAAAAATGTGTACCTCTAAGGTACCATCATATGTTGGGTGTTCTCTGATCTCTGTTCCAATCCATCTTGTTTCTCTAAAAGTTGTGCATCATCTTGAGAATCATTCCTATGAACCTTGTTGCCAACTATCAAATGCTAATTTTGAATCCTCGTAGGTAGATTGTATGCTTCTCCAACTTACCGACCATCTGCAGTGGGATTTATGTAATCTAGTCTATTTCCTATTATTATGGTGTATAATTGGTCAAGAGAATCTGATTCCATATTGTTGTACACTAGTTCAATGTATCTAGGCCCTAAATATGGATCAAAGGGTTGAACTAATTTTATCCCATCCACCTCAAACGTCATGGTGTCCCTATTTAGATTAATGATAGCATAGTTGTCATATGCCCAATCAATTCCCAGTAGAGAAAGGTAGGTATCCTTATCTCCCATGATTTCAATTACTTCAAAATCGGTTGTGGTTTTAACTCTCGCAACATTTGTTTCCACATTTTCCATCCTTCCTACTAGGAAAATGCATTATGGGTTTGTCATTCTCAACTAGATGGGGGAATACACTAACCGAGTTTTTCCCAAAGCTTCCCATGTATTTTTGGGTAGGATGTTGACATCAGATACCAAATCTAGCATGACATCTTTGATTTCAAAATCATCTAGCTGGGCTTCTAACCTAAATTATGTTCATGTTCGCACCTTTTTTCTTTGTATTCTCTAGGTATTCTTCTCAGGGAGGTTGTTCCTTACTATGGCTTATGGGGTTCCCTCATTTCCCAGTATTAGGTACATGGTGTTTTTCCACTTCCCCATAAATTAATTGTCCCCTATGATATCAAAGAATAATTGAAACCAGAGATTGACTACACTTTGAGACAGCTCAGGGTGTCTCGTTGGAATTACAGAGTTTCTAGGTATCGGTGGTGAGGTAGGGGCTTGCACAAGTTTAGGTTGAGTGGTGATTTCAGGGGAATTATCAATTATTCTTGGATTAGGGATACTCTTAAATATTTCTATTGCATCTATGAAGAACAACTTTTATTTCAAAGGGTCATACATGTCATCCTTGGGAGCTGCTTTCTGAATCTCAGGCTGAATGTCTGTGTCTGCCCCAATTTTTCCTCCTCCACGAGTAATGACGTTAATCTTAGGTATTTTTCCCTCGATTCCCCTTTTTCAGTTATGAGCTTATGATATTAGCTCCTCATTGACGAACTCAATCTTCCCATTTCGCGATCAGTTCAGGGAAATCTTCGGTTCCGTGCCCATTATTTTTGCAGTGAGAGCACCGTGGTTATCTTGGGTGAGGGAAGTCTCTATCCAAGTAACCTTGTTCATTGTAGTTGTAACATCAACTCATCCCTCTTCCTCCATTACTTCGTCCTCTGAATCCACCTCCTCGGCCTCTTCCAGGTCCTTGGGGGGTTTCGTTTATTCAAAATGTTGTCTGATCTAATCTGTTAGTTAGTGTGTCCAACACTCTACATTGATTTGCAGCATGTGTCGTAGATGCACATAACTCACAATGAATTGTATTAGGTGTAGTATTGTACTTCTAAATGATAGGACAATGCCTCGACCCATGCCCATGTGTCTGTAAAATCTCACAATACTCAGCTGGCTGAGATGTTTGAGTGTCTGGGAAGCTATGGTATAGCCCTAGTGTATGAAATGGTGGAGTCGCAGATACTTGCATAACTCCTCCCATTGCTCTTGGAAAGGTTCCCATCAGATTGTGGGGAGGTCTCATTCCCCTCATGCACAGACATTCATTTTCTAGATGCCCTTCTTTGCAGCATCAGGTGCACCAAACTTGAGGTTATCCTAGTCTTGGTATGGTTAATTCTTGAATCTTCTCCATTAGCACCAATATTTGTCCCTGGAGTTGCAAAAAAATTGCATCTACTGGAGGCCTGGTCACCCTCGAACTCCCTAGATAACCTGCCATGGCTTCGATCTTCATCGATTGTTCCAAGGAAACTATTAAGGTGGCTATTCATTGTTGTGTTATAGGAATTCTCGTCAAAGGTAATAACCTTGGATTTACCATTCCCTCTGGTGATATTCTTAAATTGGATGTGTTAACCTTCCAATAACATCTTTAAATTTCTGATTGTACTCCCAGGCAGATTCTCCTTCCCTTTGTTGAATCTCCTGTAACTCGGAGAGATCTTGTTTATCTAACTAGGGTAATTTGAAATCATCAATGAACTTCAAATGAACTTGGGCAAGGGTGAACGCTTGTCCTTGCACTCATGGTTCAATAGCCTTCATGTACCATTTGAGGGCATGGCCCCTCAAGGTAGTTTGAAACTCTACTACCTTGTTTGCATCGAGAGTCCCTCTAGATCTCCAGATGGATTCACATAGGAACCAATGTTCCTCTACATCCTCATCTTCTTTACCCCAAAACTCTGGGTATTGGGCGATTGATCCTCCCATATTTCCAACCACTATGGGTATTATTATTCCTATTAGAATGAAACCTAATGGTCTTGGTTGCGATATGCCAGGGGATCCCAAGATCCTCCTAGTGTTTACACTTACAGAATGGTTTTGACTAACTGACTATGATGGAATAGAATTGGCATAAGTATGCGGTGTATAATTTACCACATGTATAGAGGATGCTTGGGGGACAAGTGATTCGGGGTTGGTTCCACTGACTTCTAGGCAGGTTTCTTTGATTTTGGGGGTCTCGTTTTCTTCCTCTAGAGCAACCTTCTCAGCATGATTCCTGATGTTTCCTGATATCGGGGATGAATCTTCTTAGTCTCTTGCAAGGTCTAGACTTGCTTCATCTTCCCTTGCTTCTCCACACTCTTCTTCTCATCCACCCACCTGGGGACTCCTTCCTCTATGCGCTCCTCTCTCTTGTAATCTTAGACTAACCAATCTTTCTTATCTTCTTACCTTCCTCAAATCTTCCTTCTTTCTTTCATATGTTCCTCTTGATCTGATCTCTTTCTACAACACTTCGGACTACTTTATTGCTTTCTTTACCTTTTCGCACCACCACTTCTCAACTATGGAAGATCTCCTCAAGTATCGCTCGTTTCTTGTGTTTGTTTCTTGGTCTTCCCCCATCTTTCAAATAACCCTTTCTACTTCTCAGGTTATGATCCTACCTCAAATCAGCCTACCCCGAACGTAGGTGTTTAGGTTTCCATCTCAGTCGAGGGAATAGTAATCATCCCCTCCTCCATCAAAAATTCTTTGATACATAGGGGAATTTCCTTAAACAATCTCTTGTGTGCACCTTTCTTGAAAATTTCTTCGACCTGTGAAAAATATTGGTGATTCTCAGCTGTGAATTCAATGATATATCCTTCCAGAGTCGTATTAACCTAGAAATTGACTGCTCGCGTAATATGGTGATTCAACCGATGAAGTTTTGTGATCTTCTGTGTTTCCCAAGTACAGGTCTTCTTGATGTGTTCTTTGAATTATAGGGCTTCTTGTAGCTGATCTATCTAATGGAATAGATCTTCCAGGAATTTTACCCATAATATCTCATACTGGTCACTCGATCTTTCTGAATAAAAGACAGACTCTCTTGTAGCGTTCACGCTTTTACCTCGCAACTCTTCTTCCTTGCATATAAAGACATCACAATTTTGTTCCCAACATTGGTGAACATCAGATCTATAGATCCGCGGAAGCATCCTCCTTACAGGTTCCCTTTTAAAACATAGGTCCCAACAACAAAACCATTTTGTTGGCGCAAAAGTGATCAGACCATGATCCTCTTACATTACCAACAAAAGGTACCTATGTATTCTAGAGCGCTGGCATTTTCATCTTCCCAAGAAGGAAGAAGTCTCACCCAAAGCACAACCGAGATGAGAAAGAGAGGGAAGGGTAAGGAGAATACTTATAAAAATCTCTGAAGTATCAAGATTCATGTTGGTCTTGCGTAAGATAGATTAAACCTGTAGCAGTTCTGAACATTTCCTAACTGAGAATAAAGAAATAGAGTTGTGTTTCCATTCACAAGGAAGCAATTAATCATATCAGACATAAAATATAATACAGAGTAGCATTCAAGAGAATTGGAAGACTAAATACACAAGATATATTCAAAATTTGGGCCTCTAATTATATTAGCATATCATGTTCTTCTCACAGCTTGAGTCACATATACAA
>SNQJ01S0240818.1:0-13515 GCA_010110895.2 Picea sitchensis
CTCCTGTAGCTGTGGATGATGGTAATGAAGCAACTTTTCCCCGGGTAGCTGAAGTTCAAATGTTAAAGAACATGTTAGTTAAATTGGTACAATGTAGTTGTATAGCATGCACAAAGGTATAAAGGTGCAGTGGTAGACACCAAATATATATTCACATCTCCTATGATAGAAACAAAATTGAAAGTATATCAGAAATCTTATAAGAAACATGCTTCTCTGTCCTAATACAGATGCACCATAAATTCATTGTATTATGATATCAACACTCCCAGTTACTCCAGAGCCACAGAGTAGCTATATAAAGATTGACAGAGAATCGATATATTGTTCCCCACCCAAGTTTTAGTTCTGATCCTCTTTTCTCACCAAACAACTTGGCCACATATTATGTGATCAGACCTCAAAAACTCTTTGGGAGTTGTTCCATGTTTGTATCAGTTTCTGGCTATTTTCGTACACAGTTGCTATTAATAGATATTGTTATATTCAAATTTCAGATGCATTAGGGTGCATGTGGGATTGGTGTTTGTGCTCTTCTATTCTCGGAGTTTGGGCTAAATCAGTTCTTCAGTTTAAGTGTTGTTTCAAGAAAGGAGGGCACCTTGCTTAGGGTTGATCTGTTGTGCTATTTTGAGTTCCAATTTTCAACATTTCAGGTCAACTAGGGCACCTCATTCACAAGCCCCAAGTGGTGCTTTCCAGTGATATTTTTTGTTCAGTTGGGTACTCTATTGCAGGCCTTATCCACTGCATTTTCAGGCCACCTTATCTGTTTTTATTTTGACAGTGCATGGATTATATCTTTGGAAAGAGAGGGCACCCCACTTGAGGAGATATTTTTGGGATAAAAGCATCTGATCTGCTCTCTTATTTCAAGATCTTACTCTTGGTGCTGTTACTGGAAACTAGCTAGTTTATTCATTTATTGTACCATTTGATTGCCACCTCACCTTCATATTGTCTTCATTGTTCACCATACCATCAACTCAGTAGTCCAACATACCATCAGTTGCTCCATTTAGCTCAAATCATTTAAGCCATTTATTTTGTCTATATTGTCCAACACCTCATTTAGACGGTATTCTCATTAAACGGTATCCAAAGGGATAATGGAATTACTTCTTCTAAACAATGAGAAGATGGTATAGCCCAAGGGCAAAGGAATATACCAACTGGCTTGGAAGGCACGTCAGCACAGGGGAACAATCTAGAATAGTGAAGAAATACATAGAGCGACATTGACTTTAGCAACAGATAATATAAAATAGATATTAGTTAGGTTGCTGTCTACTTACACTTTTATTAGTATTTTTCATTAAGTTATTGTATCGTAGATTTACTTTAATTTGATAATTACTTTCACTTTTGCTTTTCATATACATTTTCTGCAATAGCTAGTGCTTTGTTTAAATGTTGCACAATGGACAAGAATTATCTACTTCTACTCTGTACTAAGATTGAAAGAGGAATAAGGAGGGTATTGTTTGTTATTCTTCTTGTACTTGTGATGTCTCATCAACCCGTCATTTGATGTTTACGTGTACTCTCTCTATATTCAACAACAAGAATATGATTTTCCCTTCTTTCCTAGTTTGTTCCTTCATTTCCACTCTGCAATAAACCTTTATTTGTTGATGTCACAATTATTTCCTAGATCTAGAGAGTTTGGTTATTTTATGTCCATGTATTTGCATCTTTAATGGTAGTGTTAATGCTTAAAATTGTCTGGTTAAAATATAACTAGGGAGAGTATGTTGTCACCTATCACTAAGGGGTCTCTTGGTAACCCTGGTAAATTGGAGCACCGAAAAGAAGTAAGTGATCATTTGGGTGGAGGTTGGTCTAGGAGTTGGCCAGAGAATCTCGCACCCAAGTCTAAAGGTATCTCACATGTATAGAGACAAGCACTACAAGTCGAGATACAAAACAAACTAGAAAGGGCCCATGACTCCCTAAATAGATTGGGGAACTACCCTTGAATTTCCTAATTAATGGGGCATCAAAAATGAAATGCTCCTTAGTCGCAACCTCTAGAAGATGGCAAAGCAAGCAGATAGTATCCCACCCGTCTAGCTAGTGTTCTACCTCCACTCGAAGTCTATGTGAACCCATTCTGACCTAGCGTAGGGATGCGGAGAAAGCATGCACCAATGACAACTTGTGTAAGAAGGTCAGATAATGAGAATGTCTTTTAGCTCTAGGAAGTTCCTTGCATAAAGGGCCATCTTCGAGCACAATTTGCCTAGTGGATTTGGTTAAGTGATCTAAGTATACTGCCTATATATGTCATCTTAAGTGATCCTGTTCAACTCCTACCTAATAAGGAGGGCACCAAGTGCATGATTTTAGTATCCAAACAAAACGAGGCAGTCCATTGGAATACCCACAAACTCCAAAAGATCCAACACCCATGAAAACCAACCACAAGCCCCTCTGAGGGGGCTAGCCAAAGCAATGGACTCTGATGAACAGCAAGCTAAGTACGGGTACAAATCCCAACCCACCTTTGAGTCAGCATAGCCCTGAACATAATGTAGGAGTGACATCATCCTGAAAACAATCTCAAGGTGGAGGGGGGAAGCACAAAACTTAGCAAGGATGATGGGCATGGAGACTGTTACCTACCAAGTTGCACTAGGATGGACTTGCAGTTGAGCCGCCAAAGTTGAACAAGTAACCATTTAAATTCAGAGTTCAGAAATCCAACCGGCCATCATGGCCCATCTTTTCTTCTTCTTCTTCATACCGCATTTCCATACCCCCCCTTGGGGAATTGTAATAAGATGAGCTAGCATGATGAACCTTGTAAAAGTCTTAGCTCCCTAAGACTAAATCATGAGTACATTACTCTAGAGTGTTTTTTTTTACTTTTTAATTATATCTTGTGGCCATTGGTAGCAAGTTATAACTTTTAAGTTTTTTCACTCAATTACCTCCAAAGCTGGAGTAGGTATTGGATGGTGAGGCCTTAGTGGTTTTGTTTAAGTTCAGTGTCTAATGTATATTACCATGCTAGTCATCATTTTTAAATCACATGGAAATTGCGTTAAGTCCCCCTTAGGTTTTTTTTAATGTTTTCAGTTAATAAAAATTTCCCGCAAATTGGGATATTTTATTTGTAATAGATGGATAAGTTGAATAAGTAGTACTAGGAGGCATTATATGCCTTGGGGGTATTTGTTTTCACACTTAGAATACCCACTTTACCTAAATATTGCCTTTTTGAGGGAAAATAGTGATGAATCAACATTGTTACACTAAAGTTGAATATTGATGTAGTACTTTTGTATGGTTGCGAAGTTTGAAATTTTTGATAGAGTTTTTTTTTAGTAATTTTATTAAATGTTAAGTGAATTTATTATATCTATATATATATAACATCATTAATTGAAATAAGGTATATATAATAAAATATTAAAGGAAGATTGCAATTCAAAGTGTTATGAATGAAAAATATTTGTTAAATAAATTATTGGTCATTGAAAACTTGGTACAAAAGAATGTAATATAGAAGTTATGGAAGATACTAGTAAGAAAATGGAATTGAAATAAGGTATATAGAATAAAATATTAAAAGAAGATGGCAATTTAAAGTGTCATGATTAGACGAAATAGATTAAAAATGAAGAATTGAAGAAAATTATTAGTTAAATAAATTATTAGTCACTGAAAACTTGGTACAAAAGAATGTAATACAGAAGTTATGAAAGATCCTCATAAGAAAATGGAATTGAAATAAGGTATATAGAATAAAACATTGAAAGAAGATGGCAATTCAAAGTGTCATGACTAGATGAAATAGATTAAAAATGAAGAATTGAAGAAAAATATTTGTTAAATAAATTATTAGCCATTGAAAACTTGGTACAAAAGAATGTAATATAGAAGTTATGAAAGATCCTCGTAAGAAAATGGAATTGAAATAAGGTATATAAAATAAAATATTAAAAGAAGATGTCAATTCAAAGTGTCATGACTAGATGAAATAGATTAAAAATGAAGAATTGAAGAAAAATAATTGTTAAATAAATTATTAGTCATTGAAAACTTGGTACAAAAGAATGTAATATAGAAGTTATGCAGTGGGGCTTCACCTTGTTGACCAATATCTTATCACTTTCATTCATAAAGGAGTTTTTTTAACTGTGAAAAATAAAGTCAATATATTGTAGGTATTGGGGGAATGTGGGGTCCTAAGGGGTTTATAGGTATTGGGGGCTATAAAAAGGGGTATTTAGTAAAAATAAGGGTTTTTTATTGGAAAGATATAGGGGTGTTCAACAAAGGGATTTTTAGAGGTATTTATCAATATCTAGTGAAATTAGGGGTATTCTTTAATATCCCATGAACAAAGATGCTATGTCACAAGTTCACTAAGTGAAGACACCCTGAAGTTATGGAAGATCCTTGTTAGAAAATGGAACTATCAATGTTAGATCAGCCCAATGATGACTTACAACATGTGATGCTATGATATTCTATGCATAAGCAAGTAATACAAAAACACTTAATTCTATATCAAAATTTGAATAGCTTATATAGCTTGTTAAATTTTGCTAAAACAAATAAGTCCTTGTGTCAAGAATGTCTTATAACACCACCAAAAACTTTGCTTTGACAAAACAAACAAACCCTTATATCAAGCATCCTTATCTAGATTGCAGATTTGAGAAATCCAAGGGGCATGAAGCAAAGTCAACAGTTAACTTTGCTCCATACTGGTTGGATGCCCCAATCTGCAATCTAGATAAACTCAAGTCCTTGTGTCAAATATTACTTTGTAAATTACAACATCTTTAAACTAAAAGGATAAAATATCATATTAAAGTTCAACTTTCTACTTTCTATTTAAATTTGAGACATGTGTGATCAACTAAGAAAAGAAGTCAATTACAGCATTAAACACCTTCTCTGAATGTACAATGATTATTTGCATGTGACACCCCATTCCAGCCACAACCCAATGACTAAATGAATAAATAAAATAAAAATTAAATTTAGCATTCATAGTACTGTAAAAAAACTGATACTTCAAACTTAGATTAGGGCTTTAGCTAGCTTAATACCTTGGCATCCGTTGGACTAAGTTTGGGCCAAAAAGATTAAACGCTAACGTCCCTTTGAGAATCTTATTGGCTTTATAACTATCGTCATGGCCCATCAATATTGCTTGGACACAGTTAGATGCAAAGCATAAAAACTCATTATGGCCTTCTATGCTAAGAACTTCATGGATGTGAGGGACAAACTCATTATCCAACCCCCGTACACATCCCACCATTTGGTGCACTCTCTTCGTATCCCCCTAGGCTAGTTCCAAGCGGGCTCACATAGACTTCTGGTAGAGATGGATCACCAGACTCTCCAGGTAGCAAGGTTTGCCAACTATTCCATCTTCAAGAGGTCAAGACAGAGGAGCACTTCATCTTCCACTGCCCAATCTACTATGAGATCCGTGGACGATTCCATTGTCTATTCAAGGAGACTCAGACACTCTAATTTCTTCAGGTACCCCAATCAAACATGCTTGGCTTTATACATGCAAGAGGCCCTCAAGGTCCATCCCCATACTCTTCAACCTCCTCCTACACCAAATTCAACCCAAAGGATTACTTCCTTCTTTATGGTGCTCCTATCAACTAGGGGCACCAAGAGAGAAACTGATCGCAGCATTGTTTCAAACTCCAGATCAGTGCAGACCCGAGGGACCACCCCCACTCCCCAGAGAGCTTAGCAGCATTGCCAGACCAAATCCCTTACCAGCAAGCAAACGAGATCATCTAGACCTCAATGGTGGGTGACCCCCTGCATACAGCAGCTCAGTGGGCACTCCAAATCTTCCCCCAGCTCTCCCTCCGGACATCGTTCTATCCTGAGTTCGCTTCATTCAGCCTCGGATGTTCGGAGAGATGGAATTAGCAGACCATGATATACTCACATCATCGTTTATGTGTTTTCTAGTCCCTGGATCCATCCCCTCTATACATCTCCCTCACAGTGCAGCTGCCCGTGCTGGGAATTGAGGATTTTTCCTGCTTTAGCATAGATTCATACTTTACTTTCTGTATTTTGCTTTTTATAGGAGCTTTTGGTGCTCCTGCTTTGTAATGACATCATTGTACCCAACAGTCCAATTTACCTACTTTTGTGGTCATTTGTTGGACCTTGATAAAATTATCTCATCTTATGTTACAAACATCAAACCAATTCCTACTATGGATCATCATATGCAATCTTGTGAATCCAGTTACAAAGATATATGCTTCCCACAGTCTAGTTCCTTGTGATATGGCTTCTATCAGAGTTGTTCGATTTTTATTGGACACTATATCCATCATGAAAGTGACATCTACGATTTTTTTGCAATGACAAATAGACAACTTAATCTTCAAACTTCAGTTCTCAAAAAATAGTAAATACTAGTTTTGGACCCTACATTTGATTTTCAAAACAATAAACACATACTCTATTCAAAGGAAGTAATACCTTCCGAAAGAGACCCATCTTTGTACTCAATATCTGTTGATTCAGATAATCCCATACTTCCATTTTCTAAAAATGCTTCAGGATGAGTGTCTTCATCAATTGCATAAACACCCAAAGAAAATGCTGCAGCTCGACTTTTTCCCATCTCCTGCACAACTCTTGCTGCTGCATGTAGCACCGGCCTGGAGAAGCTTCGGAATGCTGATTCTAACCTGTACAATTCAAATAGCATTAGCAAATTCAAAAGATAAACGTCAACAAAAAGCATAGATTACGGACTACCTTCTCATGACAAGTTTGATTAGAGCTTGTGGCCGTCTTGGCCTTGGAGCCGGTCGATCATTTGGAGCTTTTGGAGGAAGGCCCTCTTTAGATTGTGTACTTCCATCTTTTGCTTGTGCATTGTTAGCTTTATTAGATGATAAAGAAGGTGCATCCGGTAATTTAAGAATTTCGCTAGTTAGCCTAGCCCAACCTGCAGCACGTTCTTCAGGCCTATGCAGGCATGTATAAGACTAACAGAAAACAAAACTTTATGAAAATATCTAGAATGCTGATGCAACAGAAAATAATTGCAAGTTATAAATCTTATCACACTACTTAACCATACTTTAGAGACTATTTGTTTTGAGAATATCAAATCTTATCACACTCATATTTAGTCATACAGTAGAGATAACATGTTTCCAAAAGTAGCTAAACAACAACATCAACAACTCCTTTCCAGGGAAATTAAAATACCTTTCTGTATTATCAAATTTCCCAAGGATGCACATGATAGCCTCAAAACAGACCCTCTCACTTGGATCCAAAAGTAACTGATAGAGAATATTTGTGAACTGAGATTTTATATCAGGCCTTTCTGCAAAACAATGTAGGCTTCAATGGAGTGATCTGACAACAGAAGTCACCTAATAGTAATTGAATCACCCCCTTATAAAATCAGTAAAACTCTGAAAGCCAATGATGTATTACAGATGGACTCACCGTCAAGTACACGAGCCCTGGACAAAGTATAGCACAATCTGGCAAGATATACCCTAGCCAGAACATCATGCAAGTGAAGAACCTCCTGTAGAGAACCTACTCCACACAACAATCAAACAGAAGAAGGTTTATTTTATATTGTTACAACAGAAAGGACAAACAAAAAGAAATCACCAAAGTATAATTATGCCCCTCAAGTTGAATCGAAAAAATACTAAACAGACACCAAGAAATCAAAATGACCTTATATGATTAATGTTTGAATTCCCTACTCAGAGGTGTGTTAACCCTAGATTTTCACCCTTGAAAATCTTGAGGGTTAAGAGCTAGCATACACTACTTAGGCCGGCATTCAAAGATTTTCCCAGAGTTTAGCACTTGTGTGAGTCAAAGGTTGATTCCCATCAGAGGCAGGTACAGGAGAGGTGTATGGTTGTTTTTGTTTCAGAGTTAGAAATAGCACAGTTTCACAGGGATTTGAGAGACATTTCTATATATAACAGGTGACCCTACTTTTTAGGAGACAGTGACCGGAGACTCATTTGATAGTTTTGAGCATACAGTATTGGTCCTTGCATGATTCTGAGACCAATGACACTTTTTTCGGGGATCATGCGGGTACTTTCTATTTTTAGCAGGTTAAGCTCCAGGTTTCAGATCAAGATTCTGGGCTTACAGTATTGATCCTAGTGACATTTTGAGTCCAGTGAGCCCTTTCCGGGTGACATGCGAGTAATTTCTATTTTTAGCAAGTGGAGATCGGGGGGTTTGATGATGACTCCGAGCATATATCCGGGTTCCTTACAAAAAATCAAATTCAATGAGCCTATTTCGAGCGACATGCAAGGACTAACTATTTTTAGCAGGTGGAGCACCGGGGCTCACATGTCGATTCTGATCGCATATTTGGAATCCTCACGGAAAATCAAATCTGATGAGTATGATATCATTGATATGTGGTGATATTTCTATTTTTAGCAATGCCTATTTATAGTAGGGGTGGTCGCCTCCAAAGGTGACAAGTGGCAAGGTTAGATTCCAACATTTGGCAGTGATGCAGTGTGACATGTGGCATCTATGTGGCATCATTTAATGTGGGCTGCACTTTCCAAGGATAAAAGCATTAAAGTGAAGAATCAATTAATTAAAGGAGGCATGTGGATGGGGTGGCAAATCTTTGGGCATGTTTGGGCCAATTAAATCCTAACTTATTTTATTTTCCTTCACTCGCCATCTATACACTTTCCATGCATTAAATTCTTTTATTATTCCCTCAATTCCCTTTTTCCCTATTTTTTAACATTAATGTGCCTCCATTTTCCCTAATTTTTAGCCTAACTCATCTCTCTCCCTATTTTCTAACTCATTGTCCTAAATGAGCCTCTGTTTCCCCTAATTTTTAGCCTAACTCCTCTCTCTCCCTATTTCTAGCTCATTGTCCTAAATGAGAATCCACCTTTTTCTCTCCCTATTTCTTAGCCTAAAACCTCTCTCTCCCTATTTTCTAGCTCATTGTCCTAAATGAGCCTCCCTTTTACCTATTTTTTAGCATTAACGTGCCACCCTTTCTAAATTCGTATTCTAAATTCGTAGTTCATTATCCCTATTTCTCTATTTCCCACATGTGCATGTGTTTTCCTTTACTCATGCACACCCTTTCTTTAATTATCTCTCCTTTTTTCCATTAATTCACTTTCCATCTCGTCCTCATTATTTCTCCTCCTTATTTCCTATTATCTAGCCCATTCATTAATTAATAATTAATGCACCTCCTCCTTTTTATTTTCCCCTATTTCTTAGCGTTGATGCCTTTTATCTCCCACACGTGAGTTTAATATCTCAGATTCCCTTGCGCATTTTCCCCTAAAGCACCTCTCTAAAACCCTCAATCCTCACACGTGGCTCACTTATTCCTTTTTCCCATTTCCTAAGTGTGCCTTTCTCCCTAAAAAATAGGGCATATCCCTATTATGTGCACATATCCTATTCCTCCATGCGTTGACTCTCCTATTTCTCACATGAGTTAACTCCCTCTCCCTTCTCCATGCACTTAACCTATCACCATTCTCCTATTTTTCTCACTTTCTAACTCCTATTCTATGGTGAACCCACCTGGTTCACTATGTAAACATCCAATATAAATAGGACAGTACGCAATAATTCATTTAAGGATAGTAAAATATATTTAATAATAAATGTATAAGAATGAATAAGATAATAAGATGAGCTACAATGAGGATGAGAGCTTGTATATATACCCACACAGGGGTGCCCTTTCATAAGAGACATGACCTTTCATATGTCATGTCTCTTCATAATTAATTATTACTTATTAGTTATTTATATTTACATATTATATATATTTATGTTTGTTACATATTCCCTTTTACTCTTCCTAGTCTCCATTCCCCCATGCGCCTTTTCTCATGGGTTTTAGGGAGTGATCTCCTTTTTTTCCTCTTTTACCACGTTTTCCCGCTCACACATGCGTATTGACTCATGTGTTTGTCTTCCCATGCACATTGATTGCTCTAGTTCACTCCTTATTACCTCACTCATGTGCATACACTCCTCTTCACTCCCTCCTATGCACCCTTATTCATTGTCTTGGGAAGTACGCCCCCTACTACTATATATTGGAGTTCTCTACATGGATTATTGGTCAGATTTTTGCAGCAGTGGCACATACTCTCTCTCTCTCTCTCTCTCTCTCTCTCTCGTCTAGCTACTCTCTCTTTGAGCAAGGTTGATCATTGTACCAGTTGTGGACTTGTTGATTGTGGCACAATCAACCCTTTGGCAAGCCTATAATAAAGACGTTTTGTGTTTGTTTCCGAACCTTCCTTCTTGTTGGTATTATTTTAAATTCTTGCAATTAGATTAGTAGTTCATACTATTCATTGTGATATTTGTTAGAATTAGGATAGTAAAGCATAACAGTAGTGTCTTTTAAATTTCAGTGAGTATAACAGTTAGAGTACAAGTTCAGAAATCTAATCTAGACAGTAAAACATAGATGTCCAGATCTAAAACAAATTTAGATAAAAACAAGTTATAGAGTAGATCTAAAGAGATTCTAGTTCAGATCTATAAAACTGTAATAAGAAACTAAAACTAGTTTGCAGATCTAAACTCAATCTACAGATCTGATCAGTAGATCAATCATCATACTACAGAAACAAACAAGTAACTCAATATATCGTTTAGATCTAATAACTGTTAATGCTGAAACACAGATCTAGATAGATCAAACTGTATAGAACTCAAAACAAAATTCCAGATCTGAAAAATGATGGATAGATAGCTTACCTTGTCCTGAACCTTACCTCTGAAGAAGTCACAGCCAACAAGAAGGATGTAGAACCATTTGTAATTATGCTCAAGTAAATTCTAGGTCATAGATCCACCATATAGGTTGGATCTCTTTCCAAGATATGAAAAACTTTCTTGCCACCAAAAAGGGATAAAACCAGAAAAGACCTCACAAGGACAAACCCTCAAGCAAAAGAGGCTTAAAACATTCAAAACCCTACACAGAAAAACTGTGGATAAACCCTCATTACAGCAGGAGATAGGAGGTTGTACCCTATAGGCTTTACCACAGCAAAAATAAGGAGGGACCACACCCTACAGGCTCACCACAGCAGAGAATAAGAGGCCGCACCTATAGGCTCACCACACAGCAGAATAGAGAGGGCCGCACCCTATAGATTCAGCCCACAGCAGAAAACGGAGGCCGCAGCCTATACACCCTACATAGCAGCAGATAGAAGGAGGCCGCACCTCACACAGCCTACACAGCAGCAGATAGAAGGAGGCCGCACCTCACACAGCAGTAGACAGCAAAGGGGGGGGTGCAGCAACCTCAAACAAGTTCCAACAGTAAGAGCCGCAGCAAGGAGACTCCAACAGAAGAGGGCCACAGCAAGGAGACTTCAACAGAAGAGGGCCGCAGCAAGGAGAGGCTCCGCTCACTTTAGAAACAAAAATAATAATATGTGAACTAAGAGGTAGGAGGGGGTTCTATTTATAGTTTAGGCTAGGGTATTAAAATTTTAAATTAAATTAAAATAATTAATATAACATGTTTAAATTAAAAATTTAAACATGATATAATAAACATTTAATTTAAACTTTAATTTACCCTTAAGACAAAACAACATAAAACCCCAAAACACACAAACAAGGGTAGGAGAGGGTTAAGGAGGGTTTACAAGGTGGCAATACTCGTTCATTCATATTCATGGTGATCTTATTACTTTATCATCATTGCATATGGGACTTATCCCTCATGTGGTCATGTCCTTCTTCAAGGAAGGTCCTACACCAACAAAATACTTGATCGAGGATCAAGTAGCCCCAGAACTTTTTCTGGGGTCTTATCCACCAAGGTCCAAGACCAAGGATCAACCCATGCCACAGGCATGGGTACCCTGGACTATGTCTAGGGGCCCTAGGCTTATCTAAGGGCTTTAACTGCTTGGTCCTAGACCAAGAACCTCAATCATATACTGGGGGCCCTAACAAGGGTCTTTTGCCATGGCACTGACTGTTTGGTCCCAGACCAAGTACCCCAGGAGTGCACTGGGGGCCCTAGATCTCGTCAAGGGTCTTAGCCATCCTTCCGAAGAATGGCTCTTGCAGCTGCTTATAAATTTAACACTCCCTCTCAGCAAGAGAGGCATTCTCAGCTACACCAAGCTTGTCACGAAAGTATACAAACTTTGCCAGGGACAGTGGCTTAGTGAAAATATATGTTGTTTGTTCTGCTGTCGGAACATACTGAATGTTGAGAACGTTCTTCTGAACCATGTCCCGGACATAGTGATATCTGATCTCAATGTGTTTCGATCTTTCGTGAAACACTAGGTTCTCAATGAGCTTTATACAGCTCTGATTGTCACAGTGAATGACTGTGGGTTCAAACTCTGAACTGAACAAGTCTGAGAGTAGCTTCATGAGCCACACTGCTTCTCTGCCAGCAGCACTAGCAACAATGTATTATGCCTCTGCAGTGCTTTGGGCTACGGAGCCTTGTTTCTTGCTAGACCAGGAAATCATTGTTGAACCCAAACTGAAGCAATATCCGGAAGTACTCTTCTGATCTCCTGCACTGCCCATCCAATCTGAATCTGTAAAACCATGAAGCATTACATCTCCACTGGAAGTGTATCTGAGACCATAAGCTATAGTCCCCCGAACATATCTCAGAATATGTTTTACTGCAACCATATGTATATGCTTAGGTTCACACATGAACTGGCTAAGAGCATTTACTACATAACAGATGTCAAGTCTCGTATGTACGAGATACATCAAAGATCCAATGATCTACCGATATGAGCTGGGGTCTTCTTGATCTGAACCTATGACTTGATCTTGAAGTTTCTTTAGGTTAGAGATCATTGGAGTTGTCATGGACTTGCAGTCCATCATGCCAAATCTGCGAAGTATATCAACTGCATATTTACTCTGTGAGAGAAAGATCTCTCCTGATTTCTGCCAAACCTCCAAGCCCAAAAAATAGTGCATGAGCCCCAAGTCTTTCATTTTAAATTCTTCAAAAAGCTCCCTCTTAGTCTGAGCTATCAAGTTTTCCTCTCCAGTGAGGAACAAATCATCCACATATAAGACTAGGATAACTGGATGATTTTGAATAATCTTTATATAAAAATTTGGATCTGCTATGCTCTTGGAGAATCCAAGACTTTGTAGAAAACTGTCTATTCTACCATACCAAGCTCTCGGAGCTTGTTTCAACCCATACAGGACTTTCTTGAGTTTGCACACATGAGATCTTTTATCATGTATCACGAAACCTTCTGGTTGCTCAATGTATACTTCTTGCTCAACTTCACCGTTAAGAAAAGCAGTCTTAACGTCCATCTGGTGAAGTTTACAACCAAAAACTGTTGCAAGTGAGATAATAATTCTGATTGAGGTATACCTGGCAACTGGAGCAAAAATCTCGTCGTAGTCAATTCCTTCTTTCTGAGAAAAACCACGAGCCACAAATCTCGCCTTGTATTTCTCAATGCTGCC
>SNQJ01S0240820.1:3451-13512 GCA_010110895.2 Picea sitchensis
TTGAGTGACACACCCACTTTCTTCCATCATCAATTCATCATGGAAACCATAAACCCTATTTTTCATATGTTCTAGTAGATATGTTAATGATTTCAAGTTTCATATTTGTATTTGACTAAAGGTCCAGCAAGTGTACCTCAAATTATCAAATTGAAATTTCAAGTTGATAAACCAAATATGAAATGAATCCAAGCATCATTTGATATTGCCGCAAGAGAGATGAATGTAAATAATCTTGCAACGAATTTTCTATACTATCGACGAAAAAAGTTCATCGATAGTTTTATGCCATTAGTATGTAATTTTTTACAAAAATAATGGATCTTGGGGACTACACCATGGTCAATGAAAGAGGGACGAGGAACAGTGCAGGAGGAACAAAAATTGCATGAGGAATAGACACCGACAACATGGACCTATGAATGGGGACAACGTTGAAATTTTTTCAAGCAGTTTCTAGAAGCACTAAAATATCTCATGGATAGACTATTGACATGGCCAAATGATATGGGAGGGTTTTTGGACTCAAATTTGAGTGACACACCTACTTTCTTTTATTATCAATTCATCATGGAAAACATCAACCCTTTTTTTCATATGTTCTGGTAGTTATCTTAATGATTCCAAGGTTCATATTTGTATTTGACTGGAGGTCAAGCTAGTGTACTGGAAAGTATAAAATTGATATTTCAAGTTGATAAACCAAATATGAAATGAATAAAATCATCATTTGATATCGTCGCAAAAGAGACAAATGTAAATAATCTTGAGACGAATTTGCTATACTATCAACGAAAAACTTTTGTCCATAATTTTATGCCATTAGTATGTAATTTTTTACAAAAATAATGGATCTTGGGGACAACACCATGGCCAAGGAAAGAGGAATGAGGAACGATGAAGGAGGAATGAAAATTGCACGAGGACTCGACCCCGACAACATGGACCTGCGAATGGGGCCAACATTGAAAGTTTTTCAAGCAGTTTCTGGAAGCACTGAAATTTGTGATTGATAGACTATTAGCATGGATTAACGATATGGGAGGGTTTATGGACTCAAATTTGAGTGAAACACCCACTTTCTTCCATCATCAATTCATCATGGAAACCATAAACCCTATTTTTCATATGTTCTAGTAGATATGTTAATGATTCCAAGTTTCATATTTGTATTTGACTGAAGGTCCAGCGAGTGTGCTGCAAAGTATCAAATTGAGATTTCAAGTTGATAAACCAAGTATGAAATGAATCCAAGCATCATTTGATATCGTTGCAAGAGAGACGAATGTAGATAATCTTGTGATGAATTTTCTATACTATTGACGGAAAACGTTCATCGATAATTTTATGCCATTAGTATGTAATTTTGTACAAAAATAATGGATCTTGGGGACTAAACCATGGTAAAGTAAATATGAATGAGGAACGATGAAGGAGGAATGAAAATTGCACGAGGACTAGACACCAACAACATGCACCTGCGAATGTGGCCAACGTTGAAATTTTTTCAAACAGTTTCTGAAAGCACTGAAATTTGTCATGGATAGACTATTGACATGCCTTAATGATATGGGATGGTTTTTGGACTCAAATTTGAGTGACACACCCACTTTCTTCCATCATCAATTCAACATGGAAACCATAAACCCTATTTTTCATATGTTCTAGTAGATATGTTAATGATTCCAAAATTCATATATGTATTTGACTGAAGGTCCAACAAGTGTACTGCAAAGTATCAAATTGAGATTTCAAGTTGATAAACCAAATATGAAATGAATCGAAGCATCACTTGATAATGTCGCAAGAGAGACAAATGTAAATAATCTTGCGACAAATTTGCTATACTATCGACGAAAATAGTTCGTCAATAATTTTATGCCATTAGTATTTAATTTTTTACAAAAATAATGGATCTTGGGGACTACACCATGTTCAAGGAAAGAGGAACGAGGAACAATGAAGGAGGAATGAGAATTGCACGAGGACTAGACACCGACAACATGCACCTACGAATGGGGCCAACATTGAAATTTTTTCAAACAGTTTATGGAGGCACTGATATTTGTCATGGATAGACTATCAACATGCCTTAACGATATGGGAGGGTTTATGGACTCAAATTTGAGTGACACGCCCACTTTCTTCCATCATCAATTCATCATGGAAACCATAAACACTATTTTTCATATGTTCTAGTAGATATGTTAGTGATTCCAAGTTTCATATTTGTATTTGACTGAAGGTCCAGCAAGTGTACTGCAAAGTACCAAATTGAGATTTCAAGTTGATAAACCAAATATGAAATGAATCCAACCATCATTTGATATTGTTGCAAGATAGGCGAATGTAAATTATCTTGTGACGAATTTGCTATACTATCGACGAAAATAGTTCATCGATAATTTTATGCAATTAGTTTGTAGTTTTTTACAAAAATAATGGATCTTGGGGACTACACTATGGTCAAGGAAATAGAAATGAGGAACTATGTAGTAGGAACGAAAATTGCATGAGGACTAGACACCGGCAAAATGGACCTGTGAATTGGGCCAACGTTGAAATTTGTTCAAACAGTTTCTGGAAGCACTGAAATTTGTCATGGATAGACTATTGGCATGCCTTAATGATATGGGAGGGTTTCTGGACTAAAATTTGAGTGACAAACCCAATTTCTTCCATCATCAATTCATCATGGAAACCATAAATCCTATTTTTCATATGTTCTAGTAGATATTTTAATAATTCAAAGTTTCATATTTGTATTTGACTGAAGGTCCAACAAGTGCACTGTAAAGTATCAAATTGAGATTTCAAGTTTATAAACCAAATATTAAATGAATCCAAGCATCGTTTCATATCGTCGCAAGAGAGACGAATGTAAATAACCTTGAAGCGAATTTGCTATACTATCGATGAAAAAAGTTTGTCGATAATTTTATGCCATTAGTATGTAATTTTTTACAAAAATAATGGAGCCTACAGACTACACCATGGTCAAGGAAAGAGGAAGGAGGAATGATGAAGGAGGAACGAAAATTGCAAGAGGTCTAGACACCGGCAACATGGACCTGCGAATGGGACCAACGTTGAAATTTTTTCAAACAGTTTCTGGAAGCACTAAAATTTGTTATGGATAGATTATTGGCATGCCTTAACGATATGGGAGGGTTTCTGGAATCAAATTTGAGTGACACACCCACTTTCTTCCATTATCAATTCATCATGGAAACCATAAACCCTATTTTTCATATGTTCTAGTAGATATGTTAATGATTCGAAGTTTCATAATTGTATTTGACTGAAGGTCCAGCAAGTGTACTACAAAGTATCAAATTGAGATTTCAAGTTGATAAACCAAATATGAAATGAATCCAAGCATCATTTGATATCGTCGCAAGAGAGACGAATGTAAATAACCTTGCGACGAATTTTCTATACTATCGATGAAAAACGTTCATCGATAATTTTATGCCATTAGTATGTAATTTTGTAAAAAAATAATGGATCTTGGGGACTACACCATGTTCAAGGAAAGAGGAATGAGGAACGATGAAGGAGGAACACAAATTTCACGAGGAATAGACACCGACAACATGAACCTGCGAATGGGGTCAACCTTGAAATTTTTTCAAACAGTTTCTAGAAGCAATGAAATTTTTCAAGGATAGATTATTGGCATGCCTTAACGATATGGGAGGGTTTCTGGACTCGAATTTGAGTGACACACCACTTTCTTCCATCATCAATTAATCATGGAAACCATAAACCCTATTTTTCATATGTTCTAGTAGATACGTTAATGATTCCAAGTTTCATATTTGTATTTGACTGAAGGTCGATCAAGTGTACTGCAAAGTATCAAATTGATATTTCAAGTTGATAAACCAAATATGAAATGAATCCAAGAATCATTTGATATTGTCGCAAGAGAGATGAATGTAAATAATCTTGCAACGAATTTGCTATACTATCGATGAAAAACGTTCGTCGATAATTTTATGCCATTCTTATGTAATTTTTTATAAAAATAATGGATCTTGGGGACTACACCATGGTCAAGGAAATTGGAACGAGGAACAATGAAGGAGGAACGAAAATTGCATTAGGACTAGACACCGACAACATGAACCTGCGAATGGGGCCAACGTTGAATTTTTTTCAAACAGTTTCTGGAAGCACTAAAATTTGTCATGGAATGACTATTGGCAAGCCTTAACGATATGGGAGGGTTTCTAGACTCAAATTTCGGTGACACACCCACTTTCTTCCATCATCAATTCATCATGAAAACCATAAACCCTATTTTTCATATGTTATAGTAGATAAGTTAATGATTCCAAGTTTTATATTTGTATTTTACTGAAGGTCCAGCAAGTGTACTGCAAGGTATCAAATTCATATTTCAAGTTGATAAACCAAATATGAAATGAATCCAAGCATCATTTGATATCGTTGCAAGAGAAACGAATGCAAGCAATCTTGCGACGAATTTTCCATACTATCGACGAAAAAAGTTCGTCGACAATTTTATGCCATTAGTATGCAATTTTGTACAAAAATAATGGATCTTGGGGAATACACCATGGTCAGGGAAAGAGGAACGAGGAACAATGAAGGAGGATACGAAAATTGCACCAGGACTAGACATCGACAATATGGACCTGGGAATGGGGCCAACTTTGAAATTTTTTCAAACAATTTCTGCATGCACTGGAATTTGTCATGGATAGAATATTGGAATGCCTTAATGATATGGGAGGGTTTCTAGACTCAAATTTGGGTGACACACCCACTTTCTTCCATCATCAATTCATCATGGAAACCATAAACCCTATTTTTCATATGTTCTAGTAGATATGTTAATGATTCCAAGTTTCATATTTGTATTTGACTGAGGGTCCAACAAGTGCACTGCAAAGTATAAAATTAAGATTTCAAGTTGATAAAGCAAATATTAAATGAATCCAAGCATCATTTGATATCGTCGCAAGAGAGACGAATGTAAATAACCTTGCGACGAATTTTCTATACTATCGACGAAAACAGTTCGTCAATAATTTTATGCAATTAGTATGTAATTTTGTAAAAAAATAATGGATATTGTGGACTACACCATGGTCAAGGAAACAGGAATGAGGAACAATGAAGGAGGAACGAAAATTGCACGAGGACTAGACATCGACAACATGGACCTATGAATGGGGCCAACATTGAAATTTTTTCAAACAGTTTCTGGAAGCACTGTAATTTGTCATGGATAGACTATTGGCATGCCTTAACGATATGGGAGGGTTTT
Source organism: Picea sitchensis (assembly GCA_010110895.2). NCBI lineage: Eukaryota > Viridiplantae > Streptophyta > Pinopsida > Pinales > Pinaceae > Picea > Picea sitchensis. Next base: position 8,751 of record SNQJ01S0240820.1, read on the forward strand.
TGGACTAAAATTTGAGTGACACACCCACTTTCTTCCATCATCAATTCATCATGGAAACCATAAACCCTATTATTCATATGCTCTAGTAGATATTTTAATGATTCCAAGTTTCATATTTGTATTTGACTTAAGGTCCAACAAGTGTACTGGAAAGTATCAAATTGAAATTTCAAGTTGATAAACCAAATATGAAATGAATCCAAGCATCATTTGATATCGCCACAAGAGAGACGAATGTAAATAATTTTGCGACGACTTTGCTATACTATCGAAGAAAAAAGTTCGTCGATAGTTTTATGCCATTAGTATGTAATTTTTTACAAAAATAATGGATCTTGGGGAGTACACCATGGTCAAGGAATGAGGGATGAGGAACGGTGCAGGAGGAACAAAAATTGCACGAGGAATAGACACCGACAACATGGACCTGCGAATGGGGCCAACGTTGAAAGTTTTTCAAACAGTTTCTAGAAGCATTGAAATATCTCATGGATAGAATATTGACATGCCCAAACGATATGGGAGGGTTTTTGGACTCAAATTTGAGTGACACACCTACTTTCTTTTATTATCAATTCATCATGGAAACCATAAACCCTATTTTTCATATGTTCTATTTGTTATCTTAATGATTCCAAGTTTCATATTTGTATTTGACTGAAGGTCCAGTAAGTGTACTGCAAAGTATCAAATTGAGATTTGAAGTTGATAAACCAAATATGAAATGAATCCAAGCATCAGTTGATATCATTGCAAGAGAGACAAATGTAGATAATCTTGCGACGAATTTGCTATACTATTGACGGAAAACGTTCATCGATAATTTTATGCCATTAGTATGTAATTTTGTACAAAAATAATGGATCTTAGGGACTACACCATGGTCAATTAAACAGGAATGAGGAACGATGAAGGAGGAATGAAAATTGCATGAGGACTAGACACTGACAAAATGTACCTGCGAATGGGGCCAACGTTGAAATTTTTCAAACAGTTTATGAAAGCACTGAAATTTGTTATGGATAGACTATTGACATGCCTTAACGATATGGGAGGGTTTTTGGACTCAAATTAGAGTGACACACCCACTTTCTTCCATCATCAATTCATCATGGAAACCATAAACCCTATTTTTCATATGCTCTAGTAGATATTTTAATGATTCCAAAATTCATATTTGTATTTGACTGAAGGTCCAGCAAGTGTACTGCAAAGTATCAAATTGAGATTTCAAGTTGATAAACCAAATATGAAATGAATCCAAGCATCGTTTGATAACATCGCAAGAGAGACAAATGTAAATAATCTTGCAACAAATTTCCTATACTATCGACGAAAAAAGTTCTTCAATAATGTTATGCCATTAGTATTTATTTTTTTACAAAAATAATGGATCTTGGGGACTACACCATGGTCAAGGAAAGAGGAACGAGGAACAATGAAGGAGGAATGAAAATTTGACGAGGACTAGACACCGACAACATGCACCTACGAATGGGGCCAACGTTGAAATTTTTTCAAACAGTTTATGGACGCACTGAAATTTGTCATGGATAGACTATTGACATGCCTTAACGATATGGGAGGGTTTTCGGACTCAAATTTGAGTGACACACCCACTTTTTTCCATCATCAATTCATCATGGAAACCATAAACGCTATTTTTCATATGTTCTAGTAGATATGTTAGTCATTCCAAGTTTCATATTTGTATTTGACTGAAGGTCCAACAAGTTTACTACAAAGTACCAAATTTAGATTTCAAGTTGATAAACCAAATATGAAATGAATCCAAGAATCATTTGATATCATCGCAAGAGAGGTGAATGTAAATAATCTTGCGACGAATTTGCTATACTATCGACGAAAATAGTTCGTCGATAATTTTATGCCATTAGTATGTAATTTTTTACAAAAATAATGGATCTTGGGGACTACACCATGGTCAAGGAAATAGAAATGAGGAACGATGTTGGAGGAACGAAAATTGCACGAGGATTAGACACCGACAAAATGGACCTGTGAATGGGGCCAACATTGAAATTTGTTCAAACAGTTTATGGAAGCACTGAAATTTGTCATGGATAGACTATTGGCATGCCTTAATGATATGGGAGGGTTTCTGGACTCAAATTTGAGTGACACCCACTTTCTTCCATCATCAATTCATCATGGAAACCATAAATCCTATTTTTCATATGTTCTAGTAGATATTTTAATAATTCAAAGTTTCATATTTGTATTTGACTGAACGTCCAACAAGTGCACTGCAAAGTATCAAAATGAGATTTCAAGTTGATAAACCAAATATGAAATGAATCCAAGCATCATTTTATATCGTCGCAAGATAGATGAATGTAAATAATTTCACGATGAATTTGCTATACTATCGAAGAAAAAAGTTCATCGATAATTTTATTTCATTAGTATGTAATTTTGTACAAAAATAACGTATCTTGGGGACTACACCATGGTCAAGGAAAGAGGAACGAGGAACGATGAAGGAGGAATGAAAATTGCACGAGGACTAGACACCAACAACATGCACCTGCAAATGGGGCCAACTTTGAAGTTTTTTCAAAAAGTTTCTGGAAGCACTGAAATTTGTCATGGATAGACTTTTGACATGCCTTAACGATATGGGAGGGTTTCTGGACTCAAATTTGAGTGACACACCCACTTTCTTCCATCATCAATTCCTCATGGAAACCATAAACCCTATTTTTCATATGTTCTAGTAGATATGTTAGTGATTCCAAGTTTCATATTTGTATTTGACTGAAGGTCCATCAAGTGTACTGCAAAGTATCAAATTGATATTTCAAGTTCATAAACCAAATATGAAATGAATCCAAGCATCATTTGATATTATCGCAAGAGAGGCGAATGTAAATAATTTTGCGGTGAATTTGCTATACTATCGACGAAAAAAGTTTGTCGATAATTTTATGCCATTATTATGTATTTTTTTACAAAAATAATGGATCTTAGGGACTACACCATGGTCAATGAAAGATAAATGAGGAATGATGAAGCTGGAATCTAAATTGCACGAGGACTAGACACTGACAACATGCACCTATGAATGGGGCTAGCATTGAAATTTTTTCAAACAGTTTCTGGAAGCACTGAAATTTTTCATAGATAGACTATTGACATGCCTTAATGATATGGGAGGGTTTCTAGACACAAATTTGAGTGACACACCCACTTTCTTCCATCATCAATTCATCTTGGAAACCATAAACCCCATTTTTTATATGTTCTAGTAGATATGTTAATGATTTCAAGTTTCATATTTGTATTTGACTAAACGTCCAACAAGTGTACTGCAAAGTATCATATTGAAATTTCATGTTGATAAACCAAATATGAAATGAATCCAAGCAACATTTGATATCGCCGCAAGAGAGACGAATGTAAATAATCTTGCGATGACTTTGCTATACTATCAACGAAAAAAATTTGTCGATAATTTTATGCCATTAGTACGTAATTTTTTACAAAAATAATGGATCTTGGGGACTACACCATGGTCAAGGAAAGAGGGATGAGGAACGGTGCTGGAGGAACGAAAATTGCACGAGGAATATACACTGACAACATGGACCTGCGAATGTGGCCAACTTTGAAATTTTTTCAAACAGTTTCTAGAAGCGTTAAAATTTCTCATGGATAGACTATTGACATGCCCAAATGATATGGGAGGGTTTTTGGACTCAAATTTGAGTGACACACCCACTTTATTCTATTATCAATTCATCATGAAAACCATAAACCGTATTTTTCATATGTTCTAGTAGATATCTTAATGATTCCAAGTTTCATATTTGTATTTGACTGAAGGTCCAGCTAATGTACTGCAAAGTATAAAATTGAGATTTCAAGTTGATAAACCAAATATGAAATGAATATAAGCATCATTTGATATCGTCGCAAAAGAGACAAATGTAAATAATCTTGTGAAGAATTTGCTATACTATCGACTAAAAACTTTCGTCGATAATTTTATGCCATTAGTATGTAATTTTTTACAAAAATAATGGATCTTGGGGACTACACCATGGTCAAGGAAAGAGGAATGAGGAACGATGAAGGAGGACTGAAAATTGCACGAGGACTCGACCCCGGCAACATGGACCTGCGAATGGGGCCAACGTTGAATGTTTTTCAATCAGTTGCTAGAGCCATTGAAATTTCTCATCGATAGACTATTGGCATGGCGTAACGATATGGGAGGGTTTATGGAGTCAAATTCGAGTGACACAACCACTTTCTTCCATCATCAATTCATCATGGAAACCATAAACCCTATTTTTCATATGTCTAGTAAATATGTTAATGATTCCAAGTTTCATATTTGTACGAAGGTCCAGCAAGTGTACTACAAAGTATCAAATTGAATTTCAAGTTCATAAACCAAATATGAAATGAATCCAAGCATCATTTGATATCGTTGCAAGAGAGACGAATGTAGATAATCTTGCAACGAATTTGCTATACTATTGACAAAAAATGTTCATCGATAATTTTATGCCATTATGTAACATCCCGCTCTGGCGCACTGAGACCACTTATTCTTTGAGGACACTTGCTCGCAAGTGATCTGGACCCTTTTCGATGTTAGACCTTTTGTATATGATGATGATGTGATTGACAGATGATATGATGTGTTCCTATTCATATAGACAGGTGCTATTGACTCAGCTTATTGAGTGTGCAGGTTTTGACCTTGAGGATGCGGAGGCATCGGTAGACCCCC
>SNQJ01S0240821.1:0-13512 GCA_010110895.2 Picea sitchensis
ATTCAACTATGATAATATATCAAATTTATTTAATGAAATTTAAAATATTAGATATAAAGAATAATAATAAATTTTGATCTATACACTTTGGATGAAATGGATTCACAATTTTTTACTCTATTACTAACTATATGAATCTTCTAGTAAAAATGTATGTAAAAATATGTAAGCATTAGTTGAATCTTCTATTAAAAAAGTATGCTAAATATCGTATTTCGTTGATTTTGTATTTTATTTTTTTGTAATTAAGTATACAAATTCTATTATCTATTCACAAACTGTACATAAATGTCTTATGTCCTCAAAAGTCCAAATAGCTGAAGTTTTCCAAAATAGAACCCCATTGACCCATAACTATTTTCCTACCCAAAGAGGGAAACCATGCTTAAAGAAAAATGGAATCAGTCATGACTGGAGACAACCAACAGTCGATATAGATAACTAACAAAAATACAAGAAAGTTTGAACCTGTAAACATGAACATATGTGAATAAAAGATCCATAAAAGGTCAGACCAGAGGGAGCCTTTTAAAACATGGAAAAGAGGCACCTGAGAAGCAAGTGCAGAAGTGCCAGCAATGTGACCCACGTCCATTGGAGTTCCAGGTGGCTGATGACCTTCTCGTGAGACTTGGAAAGAACCTCAATTATTCTTAACTAACTAGGACACTATCGCGATGAGTAGTCGGTTCTGGTCCTCGAGTACTTCTAGTCTATGCTTAAATTTTTGGTAATCCTGGTCCTTGCGAAGTATTCGCTGAATGACCATAGTATTCATATGCCAATACAAATCTAGGGTTTTGTAAAATTTTGACTCTCTGGTATGAGTACAACCCATATCAAGGATAATAATACCCACCTGAGCGTTAACTTCCTCATCATCCTCAGCCTTGTCAACGATCCTAACACATTTTTTCAGGGATGACATGGCAGCCTAATCCTCTTGGTGAACCGACTCTGCATAAAACTCAACTACAACAAAAGCGACCATGACAACATGGGTTTGGTGGAAATGGGTTTTCTTAGTTCATAAGAACAAACCATGGGGGAGCATGAGAAGAACCAGAGAAAAGGATAGATGAGAGCCCACAATCAAACAAAAACCAACAAACAAAGATAAAATGGGTCAGGGGAAATTGCCACACCTAGCTTAAAAATTCCATGACAATCATCATCACTAGAGAGGATTGTAATAGAAAACCAGAGAGATTAACTTCCATGAGGGCCAACATCTCGCACCTCAACATGAATGCACAGACTCATCATATTATTACCTTTGCATGAGATTGGGTTGTTGGATGGGACAGGACCACTCATAAAAAAATCCTCCCCACGGTCCACACACATGTTGGATGTCACCCTTCCATCCTTAGGCTCACCATGTAGCACTTGATCTGGGGAATTGAAGTTAGAGTGAGCAAGGGAGTTACAGGCCAAATGAAGAGGGAAATCACTAATATCTTTCCATGTAGAGTCCAGAGGCTTAGAAGGGTTTGAGATTCCTTCATTAGCTAGGAAGTTTTCCAACTAATTGGATTCATGTAAAACATGGGAGGGAATGAGAGAAGGAATTCATGTAAAACATGGGAGGGAATGAGAGAAGGAATATGGGGCATAGTCAAGTGAAGGAGGTCAAGGAGAGCTCCCATATGCCAATTATGACAGACTTTTCATGGACAGGAGCCATTTTGGATTTTAGTGACCATATGAATGATAAGACATGAGTCGCCTTTAGAAATAAGTTTGGAAAAATTATGTTTTCATGCTATTTGAATACCTTGGATCAATCCCCTGTGTTCCATCGCATTGTTCGAGCTTGTGCCCATGAAACCATAGTATACACTAAGGATTTCCCATCAGCATCCATGAAGATTCCTCCATAGTTAGTCGGACTTGGATTTCCTTTAGACACACCAAAAAAATTAAACTTGATGAAGCCCGATGTGGGGGTGCACTAGGAAGAAGGTGAAAAAGGAAAATGTGACTGAGAAGGGGAGGTAGGGGAAAAAGGTATAAATGAGGGGAGCCACATGGAGAGGATGGGGCATTCCAGGTCATTTCATTTGAGATTCTCATCTGTCCATATTTCAGAGTGAATGGTTTCCACAATATTAAGCTTGATCTTGTTCCAGAATGAAGGTGCTTGAGTGGATTCATCTTTGAAAATGTGTCAGTTCCTTTCTTTCTAGGTTTCCCATAGAAAAAAACCAGAGAAAAGATACAATATGCATTTAAGGATGGGATTTTGGAATATGGATGGATTCCAAAAATATATAGTTTCCTTGATAGAATCTCTGATGTGATTAGTTTGTCGAAACGTAATGGCTCCCTGGCCCCATAAAAATCTATTGAATGAACAAGAGTTGAGTAGGTGCTCTAGGGATTCAACTACTTGAAGGAACATTTCACAGATACCAATTCCTATGAAACCTTGGTTCAGGAGGTGATCCCAGGTAAGAATTTTCCCATGAGCAACCAAGCAAAGAAAAGTGGCAACTTTTTCCATAGGTTCCATTTCCAATTTTTTTCCTGATATCTTCTGCAGGAACAACATTATGGTCAACCTCTAGAGAATAGACTTCTTTGAGGTTAAATATACCCACTGGTTAGTGTCCCCATATTAGTTTTTTATAGAGGGAGGAGAAGGTGATCATTCTATTGGAGAGATTAGATATCATAGAGGGTAGAAACATTAAGGGAATTTTGAGGTCTAAAATGGGTCTCAAAACAAAAAATGTACTATCAAAATAAACTTTATGTTGATGTTGGTGGTAGCATTGGACATGTAGTTACGCATTGGCATGTGTCTAGCATGTGGAAGTCATCAAAATCCTAGTGTGATTTTAGTTTAGTTAAAAGGAATTAATTAAAACAAAATTGTTTTTATTAGTGAACTAATTAATTAAGTAACATGCTTATCATGCATCATGTAATATAAATACCAAGTGAGTGTGAGAAGTAATCTCAACCAAAGACAATTTTGGAGATTAGAAATAGATTGTAACTCATGATTATAAAAGCAAGGCTATGGAGAAGGAGGAAGAGACTTTTGATGAGGGATCAAAGTGAGAGACTTTGGTGAGAGATCAAGTTCGCGACTTTCGGTGAGATGCCAAAGTCTAGGATAGCAAAGAAGGACTTTTTCTATTTTGAGGAGTGTAGAAGAAAAGAAGGACTTTTGCTAGTGTAAGAAGTGTAGAATAAAAGGACTTTTGCTTACACATGAGTGAGGAGATATCATTGTTTGGGTAAAGATATTTCATCCAAGTGTTGAGACAGAGAGGGTTGGATCACAAAGGACCACGATTCAAGATCTTGGATAGGTGGAGAAGGACTTCCATATAGAGATCATATGGGTCAAGGAGAAGAGAGAGCAAAGGAAGCCGTAGGTGGGTTTCATAGTATAGAAGCAAGAGGAAAGCATAACACCATATTAAAGTGTTCATATCGATTTTCCGTACATGTACGTGGTTCACAATGGAGACAAACACATATATACGTGAGTTAGCTAAAGGTGAATCATGTACACCTCAAAAAACATGTTGTTTAGTGACCGTATGACAAAGCAGACTATGTCAGGTTTGTCTGTAGTTGTATTTCTTGTAGTGGGCCATTTTCCCTATTACGGGATGCCTGATTTGAACTTAATAAAAACATCTTGGAATTGGTTTTCCCTCCAAGAGGGGTAGTTTACCCAAAAATATTGGTGTATATGTATGAGATTTTTAGTTTCCTTTTTTTTATTCCGCTGCATGTTTAGTTGATTACTCAGTTGCACTTTTAGTAGATAAAGTGATTTTATTTTGAGCTAATTATTGGGTGTTGAGTGGGGAATCTCAACATGGTATTAGAGGATACCAGGGGTTGTTAGAGAGATAAATCAAAATGGTATCAGAGCCTAGTATCTGAAGGGAGGAAACCAAGCATAGATCTCAATAGTTGTAGGAATATCTTGACATATCTATAACCATGAGGTGAAAATCGAAGGACAAATTTTAGGGAAACAACAATACTGAGGTAGGACATGAGATTTTGTAGGTATATGGAGGTATATGTGGTTCATAGTGGTAACATTCACATACATACGTGATTTTAAGTGGGTCCAATCGTGTACATATGCAGGTTGCAGTGTTGATAGTTGTGTATAGGGCCATACATGATAGTACATGGGTAGTTTCAGTAGAGGTTTATTAGATCAAATCTTGGATCCAAGTCTTTGAAGGAGAGAGGGAGTCATCCTTTGAGACACAATGATGAAAACATTGAATATTGAGGATAGGTTGGAAGGGGAAACCAACTTTTGGGCATGGATGACAAGGGTTATTATATTGGAGGAGAATGACCTCAAAGAGTATGTTGAGGGTGTGGTTGCAAGTCCTACCGATCCACAGGAATTGACAACTCACAAGAAGAAGGAAGTGAAATGATTTTGAATATATGCATGGGATCTAGTAAGTGGCCAATATTAAGTGTTGGAAATATTAATAGTATTGAGAGGGGGGTGTGAATCAACACTGTGCATTTTTAACTCTTTTCATTTTACACCTATTTAAAACATATTAGCATTTATTATTTCACGAATTCATATTAGAAAGATACTCATGATAATCAACATATTACAGATATAGAAGAGAAAAACCTTGAAAGTATTTTATAGACAAATGTCAATTTGTGGACAAATAATTTTTGTGAGGACAAAAATCCTATTATGAGCACCAACTCATAAATCAGGCACCAACCTAGATGAGGACATCAATCCTCTTGAGCACCAACTCAATAATTTCAGGCACCGCCTGCAAGTAGATGATGACACCAATCTTATTAAACCTCAACTAACAAACCTCCATAATCTTTGGTCTTCATTCAATTTTCTGTCTTCATTCCTTTTCAGTGCATTTCATGAGATATGAACTTTGTACTTCCCACTCGCAACTTCAAACCCCTTCACCTTCTACCGTTGCCACTCTTAGCTCTATTAGCGCATTGTCATTTATAGTGATTTATTTCTTAGTATTTTTCCATGTACATATCGTTTTTGGTCGACTCGAGTCCATCAATTCTCCTTCAATTCGAGCTACAAATACCTCCATGGAAACCGATATTTTAACTTTCTTCTTTTGCACACAATTTCCACATATAGGCCTTAATTCTCAGGGGTCGTCCGATGATTTCTCCATTTGATTTTGTCCGTCAACATGCGAATTAATTTTTCAGGACCACAGTGAGTCTAAAACACTTAACATTACCTCAACCATCATATCATTGATCAATGGTTGGTGTTAGCTCTTGGATTCCTTCTTGTCATAGTCCGCTCGTCAACTTCACTCAGACCTTGTCCTCTCCAATGGACAACTGAGATCTTCTAGCTACCCATATCTACAACTCACCAACATTTTGTACCTGCCAGCACATGGACCAATAAATATGCTCCACATGATAATGAATTAGCATTTTAACTCATGTTGATGTCATTAAAACTTATGTTCATGTTTGTGGCTCTTATCTGGAATTATGTTTGTACTTCACCCAATATTCTTAGGACACGTAATCCAATTACTGTGTTACACATGTACGCTAATTCTGACGTCACTCTCCTTCTTTGAAGTGGATTAAAATAGATCCAACGACCGAGATGGATAATTTGATGGATCTAAAATTTCCATTGTATCTCTTATTTTTGTTTATATACAACCTAGATCACTGCTTGAAGTTCCTTCATCGGAGTACCTTTGCACACTCTACTCCGATGAATCGTACTGCGATATATCCAACGATCCTCGCAGTCTGAAATAAATGGTTTAGATTTTGTTTCTCTCTCAATGTGCACATCGATTACCTCCTGACATTCTAACTATATGTGAGAAGGTCAGATCGGGCCCATGTTGATCTACGACCAAGATTGCATCTTGCTTGCATGCTGACTGAAGGTTCAGATTGCTCCTCAGAGCTCTTTCATCAGAGTGTTTCTACTCAATCCACTCCGACCAATGCTTCTCAGATGAATGGATAAGATATACTTGTTTAAATCAGTGGTTGTTGTTTTCTTTCGGAGTTCCTTCATCGGAATTCCTCTGTCTTTGGTAACATAGTTTGGTCTAACAGGGCCTCTCCAATGAACAATGGAGATTCACTCACCATTTTAAATCAACAAATGAGATGAATACATACAAAAAACTGGACCCATTCTTGTTTGGTACAATAATTAGTTGACATGTGTCACTCTTAGGAAACTCTGGCATCCACGCTAACATCCATGTCATTCTGTCAGTCGAGCTGTCGTAATTCATCATGTGGACATTGCATATGATGTGGCATTGACAAGATTATTATGTCATCACTACCTCCATATCTTGTTCGTACATCATGCTGGCTTGGAAATTTGACATGTGGCCTAGTCCTTTATGCTTATGTGGCTCTGACATGAGAGATAATGTGGAATCTGAGCTAACTCACCATCACTCGGAGTTTCTTATCAGGACTCATTCATTAATTTTACTCTGATGGACGATCTAGATCTCTTTGTGATATTTCTTTGATAGATCAACGGTTCCTATTGACTTGGAGTTTCTTCCATCAGAGTCTCTTCACACTCAATCACTCTGATGGCCTTGCCTGTGATGAACGGTCTAGATTCACTCAATATCTCTTCCGATTAAATGTTAGATTTCACCTGCGGAGTATTGGCGTCTCAGTAGATGGTTGATAGAAGCTCCAATAGAGAGGTTCTTAAACACATGAATTCTCTTTTTTGGGGGTTCTAATGGATGATTGATGAGAGTCGTCAATTTTGTGAATCTTTTCCCAGATTTAATCTGTGTTGTCGATTTTTTCTTCAATAGAGATTTTACTACGATGTTCTATCAAAAATTGCGTTGTTCTATCAACCACTACATTGTTTTTTCTTCAATAGAGATTTTACTACGATTTTCTATCAAACAATGCGTTGTTCTATCAACCACTGCGTTTTTCTATTAGTGTGTTGTTCTATCAATCACTGCGTTTTTCTATTAGTATGTTTTTCTATCACCGCGCTAGTCTACAATCAACACCATCCTTGACATTATTGACATCAATGAAAATATACTCAACATTCTCCCGCTTTTTCATTGATGGCAACTCTATTGTTGAGTTTCTCCCCCCGTCAATGTGCTACTGAGTGTTTTTTCTTCCTTTCTTTCTTTGTTCTCCCCCTGTCATGTTTCTCTCCCCCTTTGACATCAATCAAAAAGGGTTTTTTCATTGTGTAATTTATTTATTATATCCAACATTCTTATTTTGTTCATGTAGATCCCCCTAACACAATACTCTTTATTTTTCTTTGCAACGTGTAACCATATGCACTCTCCCCCTAAGATTTTAGTTATGCTAAGGTCCCATCAACTTTCAGCTGAATCTTTCACTGGGAAATGGGAATGACTCCCATATTCTGTTTGAGGTACTCATATGTATCTCTAGGTATGGGTTTGATAAACATATTGCCAATTTGTTCCTTGGTAGGAACATATTTCAACTTGACAATCTTATCATTCACCTGTTCCCTCAGAAAATGATAATTGATTAGGATATGTTTTGTCCTTGAGAGCATTACTGGGTTCTTGGAAATACTTATGGCAATGGTATTGTCACATAGTATATAAATTGGCTACTTGCACTCTACCTTAATATCTTGTAGTGCTTGCTTCATCCAAAGGATTTGTGTGCAACAAGATGCTACTACAATGTACTCTTCTTTTGTCATGGATAATAATATGAAAGATTGTTTCTTGTTGAAACAAGATACTAAACAGCTTCCCAAAAATAATACTCCACCATGTGTTCTTTTCTTTTCATCAACATTCCCTGCCCAATCTACATCATTCTACGTTGTTAGAGTAAAATTCTCCCCTTTTGGATACCACAATCCAAAATCCATTGCGCCCTTCAAGTATCTGAGAATTCTCTTGACTTCCATCACATATGATTCTTTTGGTGCATATTGAAATATTTCAACCAATCTAACAACTTGCATAACATCAGGCCTTGATGTAGTTACATATAAAATCCTACCAATCTTTGATCTATACATGGTGTGATATGCCTCTGGTAATTGATCATCCTTACTCAACTTACAACATGTTATCATGGGAGTATTTTCAGGCTTGCAATCTTCCATGTTGAAATTTTTTAGCATCTCATTAATGTATTTTGTCTGAGAAATGAATATGCATTTATTTGACTGAGAGATCTACAGACCTAGAAAGAATGACAACTCACCCAGTATGGACATCTTAAATTCTTTTTGCATGTTATTTGAGAACCTTTGACTCAGATCATTAGAGTCACTTCCAAAGATGATAACATCTACATAGACCACAATTATAGTTATATTTCCATTTTCTTATTTGATGTAAGTACTGCTTTCTACATTTCCTCTCTTGAAACCTTGCTGTTGTAGGTACTTATCAAGCCTCAAATACCAAGCTCTAGGTGCTTGTTTTAGACCATAGAGTGTTTTATTCAATTTTCACACATAATATTGATTGTCTATTAGCTAGAATCCCTCAAGTTGTTCGATGAATACTCCTTCCAAATTTCCATTTAGAAATGTAGATTTAACATCCATTTGATAGACTTTGATACTCTTGTATCTTGCAAATTTTAGCATAGTTTTGGCCATTTCTTGTACAATTCTCTTTTCCCTTTCAACCACTCCATTTTTTTGAGAGTTCTTGCAGCTGAGAAGTGTCTTCTTATTCCATGATATTCATATAATTTATTGAAATCATCCAAGGTGAATTCTCCTCCATTATTTGATCTTCAAATCTGTTTCATTTTCATCCAATGCTTTGGAAGATTTAAACTTCCCAAAAGATTTTGATTTATTCTTGAGAAAGGTTACCCAAGTCATTCTTGAGTAATCATCAATGCGCAACATGAAGTAACAAATACCTTGCTTACTTTTTGATTTTTTTGGCCCACAAAGATCAGCGTGGATGAGTTGCAATGGTCTTGATGTTGAATATTCCTAGGTTCTGAATCTCACTTTAGTTTGTTTCCCATGTTGACAATGTTTACATATTGGGTTTGTGGGTCTGATGATTTTTCACATGCCTTTTACTGCCTGGTTGTTACTGATCTTAATTAAGTTATCAAAACTTAAATGTCCTATTCTCTTATTCGATAACCAACTTTCATATGTCTCCCCCCCACAACATACTTCCCTTCCAATTTTATTTAGAATATATACATTGTTTGGAGTTTTGATTGCTATTGCTACTAATATGCTAGTGTCTTCTTTTCTTATTCTACATTCTTAAAAGTTAAACATGAGTGCGTGTCCCTGCTCACATAGATGTATGACACTTTGAAGATCATGCTTTAATTATTCAACTAGAAGAACATTTTCTGCTATGGCCTTTTGACTTCCAAGGCTGAATTTACCTTTCACAATTATCTTAGCAGATTTATTATCTCCAAATGAAACACTTCCTCCCTTCTCTCTCTTAAGATTAAGAAACTTATTTTTATCACCAACCATATGCTTTGAGAATCCACTGTCTATGTAGCAATAGCTTTCTTTGTCTTGAGCATGCATTGCTAAATCACATTCTTCATGAGAACTCTTCTCTTATTTCTTCCTCCATATTTTGGTAGTATTACTATCAACAATATGTTTCTCAATAGATACTCGTGTCCAAATCTTGAAATCCTGAGCTTTATGGCCAAAATTATGGCATTTATAAAAGTCAATATCATAGTTAAATAGTGGAGAAAATGAGTTCATGTTTCTGTTGTCAATGGGATTTTTTATTTTGTTGTTCACATAATTGTTTCTTGAAGCATTGAACAAAAATCCATTTATTCTTTGGTCATTTCTTTGATATGATCTACGGTCTATTGCCTTATGTCCAAAATTGTTGCATGAAAAACAATTACACAGAAATAGATATTCATACATGTTCATAGTCGATATTCTTGGTGTCATCACCTTTCTAAATTTATCCTTCATGTGAGGAGCAAATGGATTATGCTGGTCTAGGTTTTCTTTATTGTCATTCTTATTACCTTCAATGGGACTGATTAGGTCCATAGCATAAATCATGGATTTGTTGATTAAGGTTGGTTGTCATTGATGTCAACCCTTGAAGAAAGCCCTGTAGCACAAAGGTTTGGGTAATGGACCCAAGATTGTTTGATGTAAATATGACTCATTATTGTCTTTTCATGGTTGATAAGAAGTAAATATGGATTGAACAAAAATCCATTTATTCTTTGGTCATTTCTTTGATATGATCTACGGTCTATTGCCTTATGTCCAAAATTGTTGCATGAAAAAAATAGTTACCAAGAAATAGATATTCATACATGTTCATAGTCGATATTCTTGGTGTCATCACCTTTCTAAATTTATCCTTCATGTGAGGAGCAAATGGATTATGCTGGTCTAGGTTTTCTTTATTGTCATTCTTATTACCTTCAATGGGACTGATTAGGTCCATAGCATAAATCATGGATTTATATTTTTTATACAGTTGGTTGTCATTGATGTCAACTCCTTAAGAAAGCCCTCCCAGAGCACAAAGGTTTGGGTAATGGACCTTAAGATTGTTTGATGTAAATATGACTCATTATTGTTCTTTTTCATGGTTGATAAGAAGTAAATATGGATGAACTCCAAAGTGGTCTTTATGGTGAAATCCCTCACCTGAAGACGCTTTGTGGTTAGAGAGAACCCATGATCAATTGTAGAATAATGAGATGAAGGACAATGGATTTGTCGTGTAACCATCCTAGATGACAATGCTTTGTCATTTCCAATTGTGTGTGGAATTTCACATAACTCATGGTTAGAGAGTTATGGCCATGAGAAGTTAGACCCTAGGTTTGGGTAATGGACCCAAGTTTGTTTGATGGATAACCATATGATTTATGATATATTTTCAGATAATACTATTCTATATGGATATTACATGTCATTCCATTTCGTGGTGAAGGGAACATCACATAACTCCCCTCACTGGGTTTGCAATTTATGGCCTTATGAAGTTGGAGGACCCTCTATATCATCTAGAAGCCCTCCCAAAAGGTCAAAGTAGTCAAAGGGTTTAAGAGATTTTAAAGGTAAATAGTAAAGTGAAGTAATGAGTGTATTATAATTCAATTGAATACAAAATAAATTATTTCAATAATAAATTTAATGGAGAAATTAGAAGTGGGTTAACCCTAAAAATACAAATAAGCAAGTGACCTATAAGATGTTTTTAAGGAAGCTACTTGGAGAGTATAAATAAGAGGCAAGGCTCTCTCATTTTAAACACACTTGAGCATATTGAATATCTATAGGTGTCTGAGGTAATCAAGTATATCTAAGCCAAATTTCTGAGTGAAGGTGAATAAAAGAAGGCCGAAATGCAAGGAAGGATAAATTCTTTTGATGGTGCTTTCTAAGGTATGTTTTTTTTTCCATATCATCTCACCATTTTTGCCATAACTTTTTTTCTATAATGATTCAGACCTTGAAATTTCTATTCCATTGAGGAAACATATCCAAGTATCTGTGGTAGACGATTCAGCTTATGGGTCATTGTATTTTTGGAGTTACACTCCGTGGAAAATAGGGTTTGTGGCTAGTCCTGAAACTAGTCAAAAACATGTGTTTCGGGTAAAAATGTCATAACTTCTTCATAAAAGATCCCAATTTAGTGAAAAAAAATGTGTTAGTTAGCGTACAGTTTGTAGTATGTTTTGTAACATTTTCAGATCAATTCAACAAATATTTTGTGCGGGGCATGCTCTACAAGGTCGCTCTCTAGAATAAGCCAAATTTCAGCAAGGTATGCCATTTTTGCTATAACTCATTTTTTGAGAGGTTACAAGTAGTGACACTTGGAGGAATTGCATAAAACACACTGAAGAACATTGTGTATCATTTTTAGATATTCATTCATTACAGGTACAAAGTTATCATCATTTCAAGTTAGGGTTGTTGACTAATCCAAAAGCTAGTCATGTGAGAAGTTTGATGAAGATGCTAGTCTCTTGTTGTAAAAGTTAAGGAAGGTTTGCAGGCATGTGATCATATACACTAGGTCTATTACAGAGTTACAAATCGTATTTGGATGATGAAATTGATGAGGGATTTTGGTTAAGGTACATGTATGGTACAAGTTGATTACATGTTGTTTGGTACAGGTTGGTGCATGGTTGATGCACTTGCTTATGGTATAGGTTGATTACAGGTTGAGGTATAGGTTGATGCATGGTTTAGATTTATTGGTACAGGTTTACAATGGTATATATCCTAGTGATAGTGTGATAGTGGTTCCATCATTCTACTTCTACTTCAAGGTGGTATGACGGGACAGGGACAGATGGTTGTAGCTGGAGAACATAGGGGGTTGTAGCCTCCTTCTAGTTGTAGCCAGAGAATTGGGGAGTTCGAGCTTCCCTCGGGTTGTAGCCTGATAAACTAGGGGGTTGGAGCCTCCTTCTAGTTGCAGCTGGAAAACAAAGGAAGTTGGTGCTTCCAATGAATGTAATTATTCAAGACATATAAGAAAAAACATTCTGTGGTTTTCTCTCGATTTGGGTTTCCACATAAAACACTGGTGTAATGTGTATGTGTGTGATTGTTTATTTATTTCTGCTCATTATTGGATAATAATTCTACATTGATATAACATTTGAAGAAAAAGGATTATAATTACACTATTACTGATTCACGCCCCCTCTCAGTAATCCAACAATTGGTATCAGAGCGGGTTCCTTCAAAAATCAGTTTAACCAATGAAAGGTAGATCATGGAGAGTACCAACTCGTATAAAAATGGAATACCATAGTTTGATGGACATAAGTATTCTTTTTGGAGCA
This sequence comes from Picea sitchensis, assembly GCA_010110895.2. NCBI lineage: Eukaryota > Viridiplantae > Streptophyta > Pinopsida > Pinales > Pinaceae > Picea > Picea sitchensis. Next base: position 12,850 of record SNQJ01S0240821.1, read on the forward strand.
TAAGGATGAAGAAATATATACAGGCACACGGATTTCAAGTTTGGCAATCAATTGTAGATGGATACACAACACCAATAGTTCCACCAACAAATGACAAAGCAGTGAAACTCGGTGAGAGTAATTCCAAAGCCAAAAATGTACTTTTGAATGGTCTCAATGATACGGTATTCACCAAATTTGTACATTGTAAATATTCTAAAGAGATTTGGGACAAGCCTCAAAATATTTATGAAGGAGATTCAAAAGTCAAAGCAACAAAGATTCAAACTTACAAAGGTCAGTTTGAACAACTAAAAATGAATGAAGATGAAGATATCGCAACCTACTTTTTACAAGTCGATGAAACAGTGAATGCAATCATAGGATTGGTAGAAGAAATCGAAGAATCTGTAATTGTTCAAAAGGTACTAAGATCTCTTCCTATGTGATTCAACCCTAAGATATCAGCACTAGAAGAAATATCAGATCTAAACTCAATAAGCATGGACGAATTGCATGGAATTTTCACAGCATATGAGATGAGAAATGAACAGGAAAATCCAGATGTAAAAGAAGCAGCCTTCAAAGCATCCAAAAGATCAAAGCAAAAGAAAAATGAACAAGAAGAATATAGTAGCAACAACGACGTCTCGGAAGATGATGAAGAAGTGGCCCACTTCATCA
>SNQJ01S0240822.1:0-13512 GCA_010110895.2 Picea sitchensis
AAGTTTTTCGGAACAATCTTGAGCTATGATATGCAATCTTCTTTAAAATGAAATCTTCAACGAATCACGTAACAATGACAATTCTCTATTTGTTCTATTTCAACAATTGATTTCCAATATTTTCAAAATGAAAATTCTTTTAAAAAGAAAAATGTTTTTTACTTTTCAAAAAGATCCACACCATGGTGATGAAAGTAAGGAAAACAAATAACTAACGAATAATCAATAAACAAAACCCAAACCAATCTTTCAATGGAGACAAAAAATGACAAGCAGACAAGACTAGTCTTTTCAATTGCATGAGAACTATGACTTTCCAAGGAATGAGCAAATGAGAAAGACAAGCAATCCCAACTTTCAAAATAATCACCGGCTCCTAACCAAACAAGCACTCAGATTCCAGGGTCAGAGATTATATCCTTGCTAAGAAAAGTCAAGAGATGAGAATTGAGAAAAAGATGGACAAGAAGAGCCTTTGATTTCCGAAGACTGATCGTGCACAAAATCCGAAGTCAAGAAACAATCAACTAGTGGTCCAAGAAGTTCTTTTGAGACACCTATACAGATCTGGGCATATGAGCATACCAAAACGTTAAATCCAAAATTTTTAAAAGAGGGTTCACAGGCTATCAGTAATGTACAGTGCGAGAATAGAGCATTCTCACAGGATGGCTTCAAGCAGAGTGCGAGAACCTCACATTGGAATGAAAGGCAAAGTGAAAACTCAAGGGGTTCTCACAGGCCACTGTGGGGTTCAGTGCGAGAAGGCCTGAAACTAGGCAAAATTTTGGAAAAAGACAAAACTTTTGAAGGGATTTATGGACCCAGAGAGTCTATCAGGGTGTCCTAAAGACTCAGATATTGATATAAATGAAGAAAGGTAAGCCAAGAGAAAATGGCCAAGAAAAAACACCAAAAACCACTAAAAAATGGGTTCCATCCCATTGGAGTCGCCAATTTTGTTATCAGACTAATCGATAGGTGAAGACACTAACAGATCTCCCTAGATCCACCTAGATCTAGAACAAAATAAGATAGGACATGACTCTTTCCCTAAGTTACGACCATTGAATTAGCTAGTAAGAAGGAACAAGTGACATACCTTTGTATCGCTTCCTTAGGTCTCTATTGCTCCCGCTTTTCTATGGTTCTCTCGTGAGGTCAAGACCAAGAGAACAAAAACCAACCAAAGTGAAGATAGAAAAATGTATTCAATCGTCGACTTATGCATATGATCAAGGAATTACACAATAAAGTAAGAGTGGCTTTATGGGAAAAGGACATGTCACTATATCATATTAATCGAAAGTAGAAGATACAACCTAATTTCATTGATGTCGTAAGATTCCTTTCGGTGACTCTTGGTTCCAACACACACACTTGCTCTTTCCTTTCATGAATAATATCCAATTCCTCTTGATAGACCTACTAGAGTCTCTAAGCTTCTGTTCAAGCTGGGTTCTTCACACAATTCCTTCACCAATTCTTCAATTAATCTTGCTTAACCTTTTCCATGAGAATCCTTTCAATATATAGGAGAGGGTGAGATGGTTACATGGATGAGAATTATCCCACCAAATTAGGGAAGCCAGTAAAATGACAACCATATGAATGCCAACCCATTTTCTAGAAGATTCCCTTCTAGAACCCTCAAGAATTCTTCCCTTTTCCAAGCTTGAAAACAAGTTCGCACCCTATGTATAGAGAACAGTGCGAGAAGTTCGCACCCTAGATGAAGGTGGCATGTGAGAATGGGTCATTCTCGCACCCTAGGCTATATGTAGCCTACAAACTCACTTTGAAAATATGTTTTCTGGAAGGAGATAAATGCCACTTTTCTCAAGAGAAAGTTCTTGTTGGGAGCTTGAGTACACTATTGTTAATACATCACCAAGATGACCAAAATCATGTGTAACACTCTCCCTTCTTCTTCTTCTTCTTAACACTGCTCGTTCCATCATATTATTCTCGGGTGACTACAGAACTTCTGATGATATCGGGGTTGGAGAGCTCTGTCTACTCGACTGTTATAAGGAATTCAGCCGACCACTCCTTAGTTATCCCCTCCATGTCTTCATCAGTTAATTCATAGTACGACTACAACTCCTCCTTGGTTTCATCCCTACGCGCAGTGATGTAAATAAAGTGTCTGTCTGCATGGAACTTTGTTATTGGCCTGTAAGCATGCAAGGTATTCGAAGTCATTCGGGGGAATGAATCAATGGCTCACGTGATATGTAAGTAGTAAGTGTGGAAGACAATGTCCGAATACCACTGCTTCTCCATATAGCTCGAGTACCACAAGGTGTTAAACCTCGCAGCTAGTGGTTCGGACGGCTCGACTTATGGGAAGGTCGCTCCCTTCGGCATCTCTCAAGTGACAAAGGAAACGAGGATCAACACCCAGCTGAAGTGAAACTCATAGCCCTGGTCCTGCGCTTCTCGTCAATTCTGCTCCAACTAGTTGATGATGTACCTCACCTAGTTCATTTGCATCCCTTCAACCGACTTTCCTGCAAGGTCGATGACAAACCCCGTGACCTGCGTTGGTCTATTCTTCATGATGAGCTTGCCTGCTATCAGTTGAAAATCTAGGCGCACTGTGCCATTTTGGATGGAGGCTAACTTGTAGCCCCACTTCCCCTTCTCTACATCACCATAGGTGTCATTTATTCGCTACACCATGGCATGATCTGTAGCCTTCCCTGGGTAAAAATCCTGAGGTTTCGGTCCCTGCATGCTCAATCCAGTGATCCTATGGATCAACAATGGGTCTACAATGATGTGCCTATCTAGCCATAGGTACCCACCATGGAAGCACGATAGGAGGAGTTTAACGAACTTGTTAATCTCTTGATGTCTACCGACGTGTGGTATCTTCATCACATTAAGGATTGTTGATCTCACAATGTCCATGGTCCACGGCTGGGGGACTATCTTCGACTTCTTCCCTGCTATATTTGTTAAGTACTTATGTGGTGTGATCATTCCATAATTCTTGCGGTCCTCTAAGTTGAAATCATTGATCTTGAGCGTCAGAATCTGTCCCAACTGTTGTCCAATTGCGTGTATCCCCTTCGGGAGGTACGTAATGATCAATGTATATTCAAAATATATTAGGACGCTGTCATGACTAACCCCGCTATCCAGAGGTGAGATATAGTCGAGCAATACCGACGAGATGAGCTTCACATTCACCATGTCATCGCGGTGCTTACCTCTTTTGTCTGTCGCAGTTTGGGATGGCCTAGATCGACGTGCAGTCGATGGGGATGCTTGTAATCCTCTCCTCAACGAAGCCTGTGCTCTTGTGAACATGAAATTCTCAGCCATAAGGTCTATTAGGATCTCCTCAATAGAATTCTCTACTGCACTAAGGTCATCCGACATCCATGCTCTAGATCAGATATCTCAGATAGGCGGACAAACACTCAAGGTAAGAAAATCGGGTGGTGAGGTCTCAATAAGCACAACGCGATAGTAATCAATTCTCTATGGGTTTAGATAATCATAGTTTGAAAAAGTGTCCCCAGTGAGACATGTGACAGACTAAATAGACAAATTCGTAACGAATTCCTCCAATGGGCAGGAATGCCTTAATCCATCTGTTATGGGGTGGTCCCAACAGTCCAATGACGATATTTCTGGCAATAATTATGTTTCTAGCCATTCTAGAGCGTCGTTCTAACGGTCGGGATGGCTCCAACGGTCATATTTCTTCACCATGGCGAAGTGCCAATCTGCGTTGTTTTTCTAGTCCTGCAAGGTTCAAGTTCTGCAAGCCTTCCTTCTGCGAAGCCTTCTCTGGAACCCCCTGCAATTTTTTTATCTTTTCTTTCTTCTTACTAAGCTTTCTTACTTTCTTTCCCATGATCTACATCTCTAGATACTTTTTTCCATTCTTGTTCTTACATTCTCTTAGCATAGTAACTTCACACTGCTGAGGGACTTTCACAGGGTTCGAGGGTAATACTTCTTCTCTTACATTTTTTGGAGTAGGTGCTCTTCTCTTCTGCATGGATAAGTTCTTTAAGCCTTCTTTCGTTCTTTCAACTTCAACAGATAGGTCTCTGGCCCTCAGTTGCTTCCACTTGTCCTCCTATTATTCTATTAAGCATGTTATTCTCCTAGCCATAAAATCCCTTAATTATTTCTTTTTCTGTTCTATAGCTTCCTCTTCTTCTTTCCTTTGGATATGACTCTCTCAATCCAATTCCTTCCTAACAAAAGTGCAAAAGGAGCGATGTTCTCAAAAAACTTAATGACCTCGAATTCTTCTTCCATCGATGTTCCATGAGCACTCATAGGTACATGAGTAAGTCTTCCACATAGGGTTATCATCTTTCCTTTAAAAAATCTTATTTCTCCCAATGAAGGAATCATAGTAGGCTTTCCCAAAATTTCCCGTGTACTTTCTGGCATAATGTTCACCTGTGTTTCTACATCCAATACAGAGTCTATGTCGAAGTCTCCTATTCCTATTTCTATGCACTACTTCTCTTTTAAGATATCTGGTAAACTGATGTTTCTGTGATCATTTAGTGTTTCTTTCATCTGCAATAATATAGCCTTTGATTCTTTCTGGTTCTCTAGTATATTCTTAGTCTATTGACCTTCTTCATGGTTTTCTTATTTCATGTTCATCTTCTCAACTTTAGAAATCATTCTAGGGAAATCCAAAACTTCATGTCTAGTATATTTACAACAAAGACAAATAGGACCTCTACCAGGGAATTCCTTATCAAGATGTGTCGGTCTTCTGCAACTATAACAAAGAGTCAATCCTCTCTTTCTCTTAAACGATCCCCAACCTTTCCTGTACTGTGCACTGGGATCACAGTGATGGACCTGGAAAAAATAATTTCTAGGATCCTGCATCCACTTGTTAGTCAAATAATTATTTCTATGCATTGGAATAACATATCTTTCATTAACTTTATCATATCTATTCATATCAAATCGTCTTTCTTCTAGTTGTGCCCTAGTTTTCAGACTAGTCATAAATCTATCAAACATACCAAGATCCATTCGAAACTAAAATTTCCACTTATCTTACCTTTATCAGAGAACAAAGCTTTAAAATATTACCTCTTTCTTCAGATCTGACTCCCTTCTTAGAACAGAGCTTCGCAAGTCAAGTAGAATACTGCACACAACAACAACAGATCTACACACAGAGATTTCTCTTTTCTTTAGTTCCCAACAATAACAGTTTCAAGTTCCGACAACAGAACCATTTGTTGGCACAGGGGTAGACCCAGGGTTCAACTCTAACAGTGTACCAACAAAACCCTAACTACTGGCCCTTTCGACAACACCTACAAAGAAGATGAAGTATTTCCCGAGGTAGAGGCAGGGGGGTTGTAGGACTCAAGTGTATACAACCTAGCTGGGAGACAGATCTATGATCAAAATACTTAACATAGCACTTAGAAATTAAAATTCATTAGTCTTTGACCCTTATTCACATCGTAGGTAAAAAACCTAATTAGAAAACAACACAATATTCATCAAGGTCTAAGCACATCTAACAATTCAACACATAACATCAGAATAGATCCAACCTTCATTCATATTGTTAAGCACTAAGCTACTACATCAGACACATCTAACATACATAAATATTACAACACTAAGCATAGATCACATCAATAACATATCAACCACATTGCACAAAGCAACCACAACACAGGATATACGTGGTTCACCCCCAATGTAGGGCTACGTCCACCAACTCTTCTCCTCTTTTATTAGCTTCTTCCAATCTTCTTACATGCACAAAGAGACGAAGCCAATTCCACATAGGACAGGAGATCTGCGTGCACCTCGCCAGATCCTCCTTCCCCGAGTTAGGTCCAAGCACCAAGACTTTACACAGTCTGTGCACAAAGCACTTACAAAATATTTTCACTTAGCTTTGCAAGCCTTAACACATCTTCTTGCACATAGCTAACATTAGAACTAAGCCATTGACCTAGTAGGTCTACTTCTTACATCGCCTAGCTATCTATTTATACATTACAAAAGGGACCTAAACATGGGTAAACCCATGGGCCGATATCCTATACCTATTACATAAAACCTAAACCTAAAAAGGCCACAAAAGTGGGCGATATCCTAGGATCTCCACTTAGATCGGGCGCTCCATCTCTGGCTAGCCTATCAAAGTCCCTAAAATGGTCAAACACGACCAAGGTTCTCCAAAACTTGGTCAAGGGCCAACAAGCCCCCAGCACTCACCCGTGACTCATCCCGAGTCACTCTAATCTGGGAAATTCTGCTTCGAAGGCCTCGAGCTTGGCTCGAGCTTCCTCGACTTGCTGCTTCACCAGAGCCTCCTATTCGGTGAACTCTTGAACGACTGTCTTGGTGACAGGTCCTTCCAAGCGATGTTCCACTGTGGTGACCACTTTTTCCAGCTGTGCACCTTGTCTCTCGATCTCCTAAAAAAGTGTGCAGGCTTTGTCATGTATCGGTTGGAGTCTCTGAGTCACTTCCATGAATCTACTTTGAATGGCATGGACCTATTGCTGAACTGCACGCTATTCTTGTGAATGTTTCATCTTCTCAATTGTTGAAAGAAGTTTCAGCTGCACTTACACTGTCTATTCTTGTTGCTTTGATTCCTAGAGTTGTGCTTCTAATGTTCTTAGTTATGGGTTCTCTACAAGGTGCTCATATGTCTGTGCACTTCAGTTACTGAGTTTCTTGCATTCTAACGCCAATGCCTTGATTCTTTTGATTGTTCTTTGGGCAATTTCTTCCCTCTGATCTCGCACTTCCTACATAGTGCTCAACACTGCTTGCAATTCCAGTTCTGCTACTTTTTCTTGAAGCTGCTGAATGGATTCAGAGAGATTCCCCACTTGGATCTCATCTGTCTCTTCTTCCATCAGTGCCAATCCTGACACAGAGAGAAGTGCTCAAGTGACTACTTCTCTAACTCCAATCTTCTCCACGAGTAGTTGATCTTTCTCTCTCTGGATCTGCTCTCTTTCCTCTTCAAAATTCGCTCGGAGGTCATAATTCTCTTGCTGTGCAACCCAAATTTTATCTAGGGCTTCCTCCTTTGCTTTCTTCAAGGCCTCTGTGGCCTGTTCTTTTTCCTCCTGGAGTCTACGAAGGTGGGCCTCTGTTGCATCTGCTAATATGCATAGTTGGGAAGGCTCATCTCCTACTTCTATAGCCCCTGATGACAACGACGTAGTAGACACTATGGGGCTCGAACAGAGACCCTGTTGTACCCCTTTGAGATCTACCTTGATCCTGTCATACATTGTCTCATGTTTGGCTTCGTTTTGCTGCAAAATGTCCTCCAAGGTATCTGATACAACTCAGATGATGAGGTCAATATCATCCACCGTAAGTATAGTTTATAATTGAGGCTTATTGGCTCGTGACTTCTTTCACACTGAGGGTTTCTTTGGAGAAACCTTTATTTTTTTTGACGTCTCAGCCTATGTAAGGGGATCTTTAGGCAATGCCACTTTTCCCTGTTCCTTCTTGTCTTATTCCCCTTCCTCTTCTTGGTTTACTTCGTGATCTCCTCCTCCTCCACATGACTCCAACACAAATTCCTCTGATGCGATGTTTATTTCTTGCACCTCTTCCTTCTTATTCTTCTTCTTAGCACTGCTTAGTCCATCATATTCTTCTCAAGTGACTACAGGACTTTTGATGATATCGAGGTTGGAGAGCTCTGTCTTCTCGACTGGTACAAGGAATTCATTTGGCCACTCCTTATTTATCTCCTCAATATCTTCATCAGTTAATTTATAGTATGACTGCAGCTCCTCCTTGGTTTCATCCCTGCATGTAGTGATGTAAATGAAGTGCATGTCTGAGTGAAACTTCGCTATTGGCCTAAAAGCATGAAAGGTATTCAGAGTCATTCGAGGGAATGACTCTATGGCTCACGTGAGATGTAATTAGTAAGTGTGGAAGAAAATGTTTGACTACCACTACTTCACCATATCGCTTGAGTGCCACAAGGTGGTGAACCTCGTGGCCAGTGGTTTGGACGGCTCGACTTCTAGGAAGGTCTCTCCCTCCAAAATCTCCCAAGCCAAGACCGAGGCAGGATATAGTTAATCAAGACCGATGAGATGAGCTTCGCATTCGTCAGGTCATCGCAGTGCTTACTTCTTTTCTTTGTCGTAGTTTAGGATGGTCCAGATCGATGTGAAGTCAATGAGGATTCTTGCAATCCTCTCGTTGACGAGGCCTGTTCTCCTGCAGACATGACCTTCTCAGCCATAATTTCTATTAGGATCTCCTCAATAGACTTCTCTATTGTGCTAAGATTTTCCGACATGCATGCTCTAGATCAGATATCTCAGATAGGCAGACAAACACTTAGTGTAAGAAAATCGGGTGGCGAGGTCTCAATAAGCACAATGCGATAGNTTCCCCTTCCTCTTCTTGGTTTACTTCGTGATCTCCTCCTCCTCCACATGACTCCAACACAAATTCCTCTGATGCGATGTTTATTTCTTGCACCTCTTCCTTCTTATTCTTCTTCTTAGCACTGCTTAGTCCATCATATTCTTCTCAAGTGACTACAGGACTTTTGATGATATCGAGGTTGGAGAGCTCTGTCTTCTCGACTGGTACAAGGAATTCATTTGGCCACTCCTTATTTATCTCCTCAATATCTTCATCAGTTAATTTATAGTATGACTGCAGCTCCTCCTTGGTTTCATCCCTGCATGTAGTGATGTAAATGAAGTGCATGTCTGAGTGAAACTTCGCTATTGGCCTAAAAGCATGAAAGGTATTCAGAGTCATTCGAGGGAATGACTCTATGGCTCACGTGAGATGTAATTAGTAAGTGTGGAAGAAAATGTTTGACTACCACTACTTCACCATATCGCTTGAGTGCCACAAGGTGGTGAACCTCGTGGCCAGTGGTTTGGACGGCTCGACTTCTAGGAAGGTCTCTCCCTCCAAAATCTCCCAAGCCAAGACCGAGGCAGGATATAGTTAATCAAGACCGATGAGATGAGCTTCGCATTCGTCAGGTCATCGCAGTGCTTACTTCTTTTCTTTGTCGTAGTTTAGGATGGTCCAGATCGATGTGAAGTCAATGAGGATTCTTGCAATCCTCTCGTTGACGAGGCCTGTTCTCCTGCAGACATGACCTTCTCAGCCATAATTTCTATTAGGATCTCCTCAATAGACTTCTCTATTGTGCTAAGATTTTCCGACATGCATGCTCTAGATCAGATATCTCAGATAGGCAGACAAACACTTAGTGTAAGAAAATCGGGTGGCGAGGTCTCAATAAGCACAATGCGATAGAAACCAGTTATATATGGGCTTAGATAATCACATTTTGCAAAAGTGTCCCCAGTGAGACATGCGACGGACTAAATATACAACGTTGTAACAGATCCCCCAACAGGAAAGAATGCCTTAATCCATCCGTTATGGTACGGTCCCAATGGTTCAATGGCGATCTTTTTAGCAATAACTGCGTTTCTAGCCATTCTGGAGCGTCGTTCTAATGGTTGGGACGCCTCCAACGGTCATATTGATTCACCATGGTGAAGTGCCAGTCTGTGCTATTCTGCTATTCCAACGAGGTTCAAGTTCTGCAAGCCTTCCTTCTGCGAAGTCCTCTCTGGAACCCCCTACAATTTTTCTAGCTTTTATTTCTTCTTACTGAGCTTTCTTTCTTTCTTTCCCGTGATCTATGTCTCTGGATTCCTCTTTCCATTCTTTTTCTTATATTCTCTTAGCATAGTAACTTCGCACTACTCAGGGTCTTTCACAGGGTTCAAGGGTAATACTTCTTCTCTTACTGTTTCTGGAGTAGGTGCTCTTCTCTTCTGCATGGATAAGTTCTTTAAGCCTTCTTTCATTCTTTCAACTTAGACAACCATGTATCTGGATCTCAGTTGCTTCAAATTGTCCTCTTGTTCTTCTATTAAGAGAACTATTCTCCTAGCCATAAAATCCCTTAATTCTTGCTTTTTATGTTCTATATCTTCCTCTTCTTCTTTCGTTCAGATCTGATCTCTCTCAATCCAAGTCCTTCCTAACAAAAGTGCAAAAGGAGCATTGTTCTCAACAAACTTAATGACCTCTAATTCTTCTTCTGTCGATGTTCCATGAGCACTCATAGGTACATGAGTAAGTCTTCCACATAGGGTTATCATCTTTCCTTTAAAAAATCATATTTCTCCCAATGAAGGAATCATAGTAGGCTTTCCCAAAATTTCCCAAGTACTTTCTAGCATAATGTTCACCTATGTTTCTGCATCCAATACATAGTCTATTGCAAAGTCTCATATTCTTGTTTCTATGCACTACTTATCTTTTAAGATCTCTGGTAAACTGATTTTTTTGTGATCATTCAATGTTTCTTTCATCTTCAATAATATAGCCTCTGATTCTTTCTGGTTCTCTAGTATATTCTTAGTTTCTTGACCTTCTTCATGGTTTTCTTGTTTCATGTTCATCTTCTCAACTTTAGCAATCATTCTAGGGAAATCCAAAACTTCATGTCCGATAACTTTACAACAAAGGCAAATAGAACCTCTATCAGTGCATTCCTTATCAAGATGTCCCAATATTCTTCAACTATAATGAAGAGTCAATCCTGTCTTTCTCTTAAACGATCCCCAACCTTTCCTGTATTGTGCACTGGGATCACAATGATGGACTTGCAAAACATTCTTTCTAAGATCCTGCATCCACTTGCTAGTCAAAAAATTCTTTCTATGCATAGGAATAACATATATTTCATTAACTTTATCAGATCTATTAATATCAAATCTTTTTTCTTCTAGTTGTGCCCTAGTTTTCAGACTAGTGCGAAATCTATCAAACATACCTAGATCCATTCAAAACAAAAATTTCCACTTATCTTACCTTTATCAGACCAAAAAGCTTTAAAATATTACCTCTTTTCTTTAGATTCAACTTCCTTCTTAGAACAGAGCTTTGCAAGTCAAGTAGAATACTGCACACTACAACAACAGATCTATGAACAAACATTTCTCTTTTCTTTAGTTGCCAGCAATTACAGTTTCAGGTCCCGACAACAGAACCATTTGTTGGCACAGGGGAAGACCCAGGGTTCAACTCTAACAATGCACCAACAAAAACCTAACTACCGACCCTTTCGACAACACCTGCGAAGCAGACGAAGTCTCATCCGAGGTAGAGGTAGGGGGGTTGTAGGACTCAAGTGTCTACAACCTAGCTGGGACACATATATGTGATCACAATACTTAACAAATCACTTAGCAATTAAAATTCATTAATCTTTGACCCTTATTCACATCTTAGGTAAAAACCCTAATTACAGAACAACGCAATATTCATCAAGGTCTAAGAACATCTAACCATTCATTACATAACATCAGAATAGATCCAACCTTCATTCATATTGTTAAGCACTAATCTAGACACATCTAACATACATAAATATTTTAACACTAAGCATAGATCACATCAATAACATATCAACCACATTGTACAAAGAAAACACAACACAGGATATACATGGTTCACCCCCAATGTAGGGCTACGTCCACCAACTCTTCTCCTCTTTTATTATCTTCTTCCAATATTCTTACATGCACAAATCCATAAAGCCAACTCCACATAAGACAAGAGATCTACGCGCACCTTGCCAGATCCTCCTTCCCCGATTTAGGTCCAAGCCCCAAGCCTTTACACAGTCTGTGCACAAAGAACTTACAAAACAATTTCACTTACCTCTGCATGCCTTAACACATCTTCTTGCATATAGCTAACATTAGCACTAAGACATCGGCCTACTAGGTCTACTTCTTACATCACCTAGCTATCTATTTATACATTACAAAAGGGTCCTAAACATGGGTAAACACATGGGCCGATATCCCATACCCGTTACATAAATCCTAAACCCAAAAATCTCTCAAAAGCGGGCGAGATCCCATGATCTCCGCTTAGCCCAGGCACTCCATCTTCGACCAGCCTGTCGAAGTCCCAAAAATGGTCAAACGCGACCAAGGTTCTCCAAAACTTGGTCGAGGGCCAACAAGGGCTTTGTGCAGATATGGGAACTAGGGAATGAGTAGAGGATAGTATGAAGGTAGGAAGGAATGAAGAGAGAAAAGGAGAAGGAAGGGAGGAGCCAAGGATGCAAAGAAATGAGGAAGGTATATAAGAAGAAGAAGACGAGTTTGGAATATTTCATAGTGGGAGAAGGTACAAGAGATTAAATATTGGGGTTGAGGAAGGAGATCCATGTAGTAATTACGAGAAGAGAGAGCCCTACGCAATAGTCTAGATCATAGAAATACCACACATATAAGGAGAGGAGCATGAACCTCATTGCAGTCCTATAATTTAGAAGAGACATTAAGTCCTACTCAGGCATGATTCTGTGTTGATTCCATGACCCCGTGTGCATCACCTAGATCGAAAGTAACATTTTATGATTTGTGAAAATAACTTATAGTTAGAAGGGGAAGACAAAGTAGAAGCATCCAGTGCAGTGGAAGCAGTGCATCAAGTCAGAGTCAACCAACATTGTCGAGGGGAGGTACTACACATAACAACATGGCAGGGTTAGACAACACGTTGAGACTGCCTGAGTTCTAGGGATTTGGGTTAGATGACCCAGAACACAATCTATTCGTATGTGAGACAATTTGGGCTGCAAAGAATTTCCAAGATGAGGACGTAATATTACACAATTGAAAACAAAATTTAGAGGCCTCACATTAGTATGGGACATGGAACTGCAGAGTACTACACCTACAGGTCAAGCAAGGACTTTAGAAGAATTTAGACAAGCGTTGTTGAAAGAGTTCAAGAAGCCAAAGTATGAGTCGCAGTACATCACATAATTGAAAGAAATCAAGCAAGTGGATACTGAATTCATTTGGGACTATGATCAAAGATTTAAGGATTTGATGGGTAGATTGAAATTTCAAATTCTTGATCAATAACACCAAGAATGGTTTATTGAAAGACTAATACCACACATTCTCTGGCCATTAATTCAACAGAAGGTTGCGTCGCATCCTGATGCTTTAGAGATTACGATGAAGTTAGAAGCATCTTCTGTAGGAGATGATGGAGGGATGGCACAAGTCCAAACAAAGTTAGTTTCATTTACCATTCAATTAAAATATATTACAAAAGGGAAGGAGAAGTGGGAATAGGTTTGGTGTACCAAGTGTAGGACTGAAGGCCACCATAAGGATGAATGCCCTACTTTTGCGTAGTATTTGGTAACTAGAGCACCAAATCCATTACCAAGAGGGGGGTATTGTGAAATATGTAAGAAATGGGGACATCATCCGACTGAGTGTCCATTACTACAGAAATACCAGAGTACGCCAATGAACTTATTTTGTATTTTTTGCAAATAAGTCAGGAATGAAGAGAAGGATTGTCGCACATTCAATTTGATGAGAGGGAACACTTCATATATGTATAGGATTCAGGAGGAGAATGCTACGATGGAAAGGGGTGTTCCACAGTATAACAATCAAAGAGGCTTCAATC
>SNQJ01S0240823.1:0-13512 GCA_010110895.2 Picea sitchensis
GTCACAACGTCCATCACCAAGGAAAAACGTCAATCCTCCTAGGGGGGCGTAACTTTTGGGTAAAGAGAAGGTGTAAAGGGTTAGAATAGGTTGGAAAAGGTTGGGAGGGTTACGTTATGCTTAGGGAGTCTCTCTCTAACCTCATTTCACCATTTTACATCCTTCTAACTCATTATTACAATTTTACAATTTTTGCCATGCTTGGACTTTAGCAATTAAAATTGTTGTTTTAGACTGGCTGACACTCCGGGTGGACAAACCCATGGCTAAAGTTGTCCGACTGAGCTGAAACTTGGTCCATGGATGTAGGGGGTGCTATTCCATTTCTTTTGAGCACAAATACCCCTATCAAAAGTCCAAGGACCTGGTTTTTACAATTACTACTCGAAAATAATTAATTAATTAAATAATTAAACCTCCAAACTTAGGGAAATTTAATTAAAAATTAATTAATTAAAAAAAAATATCTTAGACTCGATGGAATTCCGCGAAACTTTCTAAGATGTCTTGCATGGTCATTTACAATGATTCCCTATAATAGTTACCAAAAGATAAGCCCACTAGAACGTCGTTCATCACTTTGGAGGAATTATTGCAAGTGTGAGGAAAAAACTCAAGGGAGATCAATAACGCTGAAAAGCCCAATTGATAACCTGAGGATAAAAAACCCTCGGTGAAAGGAACTCTCCCAGTGAACCGATCCCATGGTAACTGACCTAGACATGACTCATGCAGACCTATTACATTATTGTGTCCCAACCCTCGCAGGTGTGCGGAAATTCCAATTACAAAGAAGTGTTGGGGCCAAACATGCCTGTAGAACCAAAAGTCTTAGACTTATTTGCATATGATGATGCATACTTAATGGCACATGGAGTTGACTACTGTGTTGGAGAGTCAACGGGGGAGAGGGATGAGTCGCCGGGAAAGGAAGAATGAACTTTGTTTGTGCATTGATCACTGTCTCTGCTTCTCAAGCCCTCTACATTGCTTCAAACCATGTAGTAGGACGTTGCATTCTGACTTTTGCTTGAATCTCCTCCTTGAGGCCACTAATGAAACATTCTTTATAGAAAGAACTTGTTAAGTTCTTTGTACGGATAACTAATTTCTCAAAGGCTACCATAAAATATGTGATTGGAGTCTATTTTTGTGTAACTTAGTAAGCTACCCCAAATAACATCTTTCTCAGCGTGCATAGATAGCTATAACAAATTGACTCCAAGTGATACAACCCACATATGTTTTTTTATGCCATTCCCACCAATTGCCATCGTTCCAGATCTAGATACAAGACCCCCAGTCCGAATTTCATCATGTCATAAGTAATGCCACGGAGGTAGTAATGTTCATCACGGGTGACCATCTTGATGGATGAGGAACCATCAAACTTGTTTTGTTCCACCTTAGGAGAATAGTGCCATATGTTATTATCCAGTGATCTATTGTTGTCTTGGACTGAAGAGGGTTGCAGGTGGATAAATAGTCACGAGTTAGAAGTTTTTTCATGGTGTGGCTCAATGTGTCGTGTAGTCCAGTGTTCTTCTAGTGTGCTTCTATCTATTTGGATTCTGAGGCACCAACTTCGTAGTCAATATTGCTTCCAAGTTGCCTAACTTCCCATCCAATTTTTTTTCCAACTTCTCATCCAACTTCTTATCCCAATTGTCATCCAACCCATTTATGTCCTCCTCAAGTTTATTTATCTGAGCTTCCACAAATTCCAACCTTCCTGTAGCAAAGTGGGTGGTCATGTTGTCTAAGGAAGTATGAGGTGGTTTATAGGTATTATCCTTCATGGAAGAGGTTACTAGAAAAGTTACCCGGTCTTGAGGAAGGGAGTGTGTCATGTTCTATAGCTCTTTGATATATGTACAGGGGTCCAATAAAGGTAATTTTCATTTAATAGCTCAGAGCACACTAACTAAGGAGAGCTCAAGCTATTATATAGCATTATACGGATCTACCTAGGTACTAGAGAGTATAAATTTCCCGAATATTGTTCTACCGATTATTACTATACTTAACAAGATGGTCCTATTAAGCTTATCTAAAGATGGTTTGGTATGCCAATGTTTTAAAGAAACTAAGAACTTGGTCTGAGAATCAATGCGAGGGTCAACTCGGACTTGGATTGACTCGAACTGATCTAAATTCAATGACTTGGTTTTACTAGAAAATACATAAAATATTTAAATTTTAATGAAAAAATATATTTTAAAGATTCCAAACCATTAGAGACAAAATATGCAGAGTCTACTCATTTATATACCATGTAAGGATGAATATATCAAAACGACGTGCAATACATTTTTAGAGATCGGAACATAAATACATGATCAATGAGGCTCTAAATGGCTTCTAGAGTCCAGAAAACATGCTACAAGATATTGGTTTACTACATAATACATAGTGCATATCGTTAATTCAATATGATCAATCATCAAACTCATCACCACTACTAGAATGGGATCCTTGGCATGAGCTACAAAATCATCCTCTAGGTGAGAGTCTTCGGACTCCTCAGACTCGTCAAGGACATTTGCAACTGCAGTAATTGTAGTAGTATTAGTGGAAGCATGAGGTGGTTGAGTTGCACGACTAGTTCTTGTTGTTGATGATTGCAGCATCATGAAACATCCTCCAGGATACGTTCTCATCTATGACTAAGTTGAGTCGACCTAAGAAGGAGCCCAGTGTTGGGCATACCAACGTGATGGGGAATCATTCTCACATTATTATGGATTGGAGTGATCCCCAGTGGATTTAGGGCATTGTTCTCCTTTAGAGTTGAGTCATCCCGATTGGTTGCGGTGTGTCCATAATGGGTGCATGGATTCTTTTTGTGTGAGAGTTGAGAGATGATGTGGTACTCGAGGATAGTTACATTTGAGTATGATGTCCATGTGGGTACGACACGGGCCCGTGTCCTAATTAATTTGGCGAGCACTAGTGGATGTGTGGATCCTTTCTTATATTGTCTAAGTGTAAGATTTGCTTGTAACCTAATTGTGATGTAAAGGGGTACAAATTGACCCCTGTATGTGAAAGATAATTAAGATTTATTGTAACAATTAATTTATTTTTTGAGTTATTGAGGTAATTGACCTGTTACATCGACCTTACCACACACACCTTTTTTTTGTGTCTGGTCTTGTATAAATGGAGGTGATTTCCCCATTGAGAACTTATACTCACATGACCTTGTCATTTGGAAATTTCAGCAGTACATTCTAGGGCTGAAGTGCACAACTCTCTTGGGTGCAAGTTTCAAGGTTATAGAGCACCCTCTTGTGTGCATTAGGGTTTTATGGTTGGGATCTTCTCTTGAGAATATAACAAATGATTGTTGGGTTTTCTTCCCTTAGTGAGAAGGGTTTCCTAGGATATTATTTCTTATGTTCTTGTGGATGGTACTTCTTGTGATCTTAGTTGTGCGATGGTATTGAATGGTGTAGTTGCATTTTGTTTATGGTTCAAGTAAATGCTAAAATTGAGATAAACCTCATGCTTGAGTCTAGCATAGTGAAAATTCAGCATGGAATCAAGAAGCATAGGTCTGGAAGAAGCCATTGCACAAGCCTACAAAGGCAGTCATCCTCTTTTATGAGAATGCAATGCGGCCCTCCTAGGGTTTCCGGAAGCCCACGACCCTCTCCCACACGAGTGTTTCAGCACTTTCTATTGAAAGCGTTGGGGCTAAAAGGTGCATGGGGTGGTACAGCCTCCCCTCGACACTCCAGCAACTCTCAGTTACAATTATTAGAATTTTTGGATTTGGCCCTAGGTTTCTAGGGTTTCTAATTTTCTGCGAAGTTTAGGTTTAGGGTTTATGACTCATTGAAGGAGCTTTGGCTCACGGGTGTTCTTTGACTTTCAAGGTTTATTGTTGGTAGTCATAAGCCCAACAGAACCTAAGATTGCTAGCCTAGCCAAACCGTTAGGTTTCCTAGCCCAATTAGTAAGGGTTTGTGAAGAATCAAAAATATGATGAACAAAACTATGGTGGAAGATAAGCTTGATGGATCAAGCAAAAACAGTTCCTAGAAGCCAAGACTTCATAGAGATGAAGACATCAAAGAAGAAGCCTTCTTATTCATTTCAACACTCTGATTTATAGTTCCCTGATAATGATATTTGGATTTAATTAATGATGGGTGCCTCTAGGCACATAGGATCTCGAGAGATCATCGTAGGATCTTGTTGAAAGGGCCAAATCTACATGTTGTACTTGGAGACAATGCGGGATATAATGTGAATGAAAGGATTTGGAACTTCTACATTTCAACTAGATTATGACAAACCTCTTCAGTTGAGTGAGGTATTACATGTACAGGATGAAAAGGAGATTTGTCTCCATTTCTGCCTTAGAGACAAAGGCTACAAGGTTACCATCTCTGAAGGAAAATTTCTAGGATAGCTGGGACTCATATGGTGCCCAAGTAATTGGTGTTCAAGAAAACATCTTATAAAGGTTGACTATCCGACCAATCCTGGCATTGTTACATGATACTATCATCTTGAGTGAGCTATTGCATAGGAGACTTGCTCACATTCATTATAGATCCCTTCGGCTCTAGGGAAGATGGTAGCAGGCCTTCCAAAGATACAGGTTCAACATAATGGTGTTTGCGGAGGTTGTGCTCTTGGCAAGAATGTCCAGGGGTCCTTGGCCGGTGATAAGCGAGATCAAAGGGAATCTTGGACTTGATACATTAAAATGTGTGTGGACCAGTGATTGTTGCCTCCTTAAATGGATATTTGTACTATATTGCTCTTCATAGATGATCACTCTCGAAAAAATGGATTTATTTCTTGAAGACCAAGGATGGATTCCTTGCAAGATTTCAAAAATTCAAATCTCAAGTTGAAAACACGATGGAATGAAGATCAAATTACTAAGATGGAGGATAATTGGAGGAGAATACACCTCTAAGGATTTCAGTGATTTACGTATTGAGGCAAAGGATCAAGAAGGGTACACAGTTCCCTTATAGCCTCAACAAAATGGGGTTCTTGAGAGAAAGAAGCGGAACTATCCTCAAAGAATAGCCTTGATGATACATGATTATAGATCTACCTGATTACGTAGGCAGACATCCATGATAGCAGTCGTTGAGCAAGAGTCCTCACAGTTTTGAAGAATATGACTCGAAGAAGCTAGGAGTAGGCTTGAGTTGGACAATTTAGGATATTTGGGTGCCTAGTATGCTTTCATGTACCCAAAGAAAGAGGTCAAAGCTAGACCCTTGATGAATTACATTTGTAGGATAATGTAGTCCTTCGGAGGCATATCGGATCTACATCCTTGGTCGGAGACAGATTGAGGTGAACATAGATGTCATCTTTGAGGAAAGTGCTTCGAAGATCCAAAGAATCTCGGATGGAGATGCTCTTGAAACCAATTACCTTCTCACTTCCCGGTGAGTCGAGGAGGATACAACCATTGTTCTAGTGATCGGTTGATCCGATTTACTCGGTTAGTGTCCCTAGGAGACAGTGCAGTGAGCCATAAAAGGCACACAGGCTCGACAAACTCGTAGGAGGTGGGGACATACAACTCCTTGAGGCTGATACGAGAGCAGAAACCAAAGATGTTACTGAGTTATTTTTCATCCAAGAGCCACATCATTTGATCACGAGCCTTCTTGTCATGGAGAAGCAACGTAATACATTGAGTATGGCAAGATACCATGGCAGAAGAGTTGATCCATCATGAAGAATGATGTGTGGGATATTCTAAGACCAGGAAAGGGGAAGTTTGTAGTGACACCAAGTGGATCCTATAAGATCAAACATGCAAGCTGATGGAAGTGTCGAAATACAAAGTTGTAGCCATAGATTCTTAGAGGTGGAGGGCTGATTGTGAGGGAGACATTTGCTCCTATGGCGGAATACACTTCCATAGTACTATTATTGCACTAAATTTGCATCCATGGGTTTGGAAACTACATGGATGGATTGAAGACAACCTTTCTCAATGGTGAGATTGAGGAAGAGTTTACATCGAGCAACCAGGAGGATTTGTGATACCTGACGAGAAATATCTGTAATGCGGTTGAAGAAATCCTGTATAGACTAAAAGCGAGGCACCTAGTGCTTGGAAATGCGAGAAGATGGGCCGTATTTTTATGAGTTTGGGCTTCAACAAAGTGTTGGTAGTCCAAACCTATATTATCACATTGTTGGTAGCGTGTGCACGATCTTGGTCACATATGTATGGATGACTTATTCCTCATCGGTTGAAGAATTATTGTTGAATGCAAGCGAGCATTGACTTCTAAATTAGAGATGAAGGATACGGGTATGATGCACTACTTCTTGGGACTAGAAGTATGGCGGCCCGATGAGATTTTCCCAAGTCAAAAAAAATATACAGTGGAGATATTAAAAGAAGTTACATTTATGACGGTACCAAATCCATGTCCACTCCAATAGTGATGGATTTGAAGAAAATAAGTAAAGATGATTCAAACGAGATTGATCCACATGTGTAACGACCTGTGATTGGATCATTGATGTATCTAGTTAACCTGAGACACGATATATGCTGTCGTGCGATATATTTGAGTCAATTCATGAGTTAGCGAGATAAGACTCACTAGATGCTTGATGCGTATGTATTAGAGATATCTGAAACAAAGTTGGATGTAGCTGAGATATGCAAATTGTAGACATGAGATTAGGATGTGCCGTCTGGTGGAGGAGCCTTGTGGACCGAAGAGCACATCCGGTTGTTTTACCTTTGGAATTACGCCATGGTTTCTGATGCGGTAGGAAACAAAGCTCGTGGCTTTGAGAGTCTTTGCGAGAGTAGAGAGTATATATGGCGTTGAAAGTGTGTGATCCGTAGCGGTGTGAAAGCCATGGCTCCTTGATGATTTATTTGATCATGAGATGGTTCCTACCATTATTCATTGTGATAGCGAGAGTTGTGTGAAGCTCACGAGAATCCAGGTGTTTCACGATGCATCGAAACACATTGAGGATAAGAATATCATTATATCAGGAGATGATATGGTCTGAGAGAAAACAATACATGTGCAACACCTTCCTACACAGGTGTAGATATCTTCGCAAACCCGCTTGCCGGGGCCGATTCCCCGGTATGCATTGATAGACTTGGCGTTGCAGAGAATGCCTCTGTTGTTGATAGGGAGTGTTGATGATTGCGGCGTCATGAGACATCCTCGGGGATACGTTCTCCTTTGTGATAGAGTTGAGTGGGCGAGGAGGGCCAGTGTTGGGCATACCCGCGTGATGGGGCATCATTCTCCTCGATGTGAGAGTTGAGTCGTTCCCAGTGGATTGGGGCATTGTTCTCCTCTAGAGAATTGAGTCATCTGATGATGGATTTAGGTGTGTGATGTGATCGTTAATTGTTTTCCTTTGTGTGAGAGTTGAGACAATGTGGTACTCGGATACGTTATTTGAAGGTATGGCGTCCACTGTGGTTGACATAGGTGGGCTGATGTCCTAGTGGTGAAGGCACTAGATGGTGATGTGGATCCCTTGCTATATTGTCTAAGTGTAGATTTGCTTGTAACCTAATTGTGATGTAAAGGGAACAAATTGACCATATGTGAAAGATAATTAAGGTTTATTATGAGAATTAATTATTTTGAGGTTATTGAGGATGGCCACTGATGCCAACAAACTTATTGTTGTGTTTAGGTCTAGTATATGAAATAGGGGTGATTTCCCCATTGGGGAAACCCGCACTCACACTTGTCCTGTCATTTGGAAATTCCAATAAATTCATTTAGGGCTGAAGTGTGCACCTCTCTTGGGTGCAAGTTCAAGGTTATAGAGCACTCTCTTTTGTGAATTAGTGTTTATGGTTGGGGGATCTTCTCTGCAGAGATAAGCAAAGTTGTTGGGTTTTCTTCCCTTGAGTAGAAGGGTTTCCCAAGATATTTCTTAGCGTTCTTGTGCATGGTACTTCTTCTTGTGATCTTGGTTATTGCAGCAATTGTGAATGGTGTATTTGCATTTGTTTATGGTTCAAGTAAATGCTAAAATTGAAATAAACCTCGTGTGAGCCCTAGTATAGTGAAAATTCAACACTTGCATGTGCCATTAACTTGGGTACTATTATCGCCTCCATCCCTACTAGTGGATTTAGATCCAAACCAATCCCTCCCAACTCCAAGTCATCAATATCAAAATCATGATCAAACTTTGCTTGGTGAGATGACTCCACCCATTTTGAGGTTGGATCAAATCATCAACACAATGGGATATGTATCGAAGGCCTTATGTTCAACAAGCTGGTTGTACCTTAATGCGAGAAGGTTAATGCTTGCGAAGATGAGATCATTTAACTGTTTTTGTTCTAAACAATTTCTCTTCATGTGAATTTGCTCAAAGGTAGAACAATTGCTTTTACACCTAGAAGAACTACAAGTTTGGCTCAGGACTCTAATTGCAAACTTTGCAATTGAGGACCACTAGCTATATGACTCCCACCAATGTGCTGTGAAGACAAAGTTAGTTTATTGATGATTAGATTGTGACTTTGTTTCGTAATAAAGTATTATTTAAGTTTAAACAACTGATCTTAAAACTTTGGAATTGCTTACCTTGTTGGTCCACATCTCTTGCAATATTCACTAAGTTTTTCCAAAGGTACCCATGGCTCCTAGAGAAAGAATTGATTTGTCGATGTACTTCCAACTACTTTGTCTCATCAAGGACCATGCAATACAATCACTC
Source organism: Picea sitchensis (assembly GCA_010110895.2). Lineage (NCBI taxonomy): Eukaryota > Viridiplantae > Streptophyta > Pinopsida > Pinales > Pinaceae > Picea > Picea sitchensis. The sequence continues at coordinate 8,716 of SNQJ01S0240823.1, forward strand.
GTACAATCCATCTTTGACCTACCCAATTTGATCTTCTCCTAACTAAGCTCTATAATGATACCTTAGGTTCAGAAATACTTGACTATTATCGATGATCGGATAATCCCATACTTAGCTACTCTCTCTATCTTTGTGGTGTCCTTATTTGCTCCTGTGATCCATAGCCTCATAGATGTAATGACATGGTTAATTCCCATAGACCAAGCTGCAACGCACCTTAACAGGGGCTGCAATTTTCACAACCTTTGTTGTTTTTTTCAAAGAGTGTTGTCAAAACTTTTCTTTTTGGTGTCTTTTCCATCTTATTTGCGAGCCCATCGAGATTCATCACTTGAAAACATTTTTTTCAAGTTTTGTCCTTGCGGAAGAGAGATTACAATGTGAGGAAGTGAGTTACAAATCTCGTGATGGCGAACTTAACAAGTTCCTTCCCCTCGATATTTTTCCTTATTAGGTTCAATACCCATGAGTGATTGTAGATGTTCTTTGTGATGCATTGGGGATGTATAGTGTTCTTGATCCATTCATGTTTTCCTATATATGAAAGCATGAGGTCTATGCATTTGCAGCACATGGGGTTCAAAATATGGTCTTGTATTTGGACTCTAACATTTTACTGACAAGAACATGGTTAGAGGCATTATCGGTGATGACCTGAACAACATTTGCCTCCTCCAGTGATATAACAATCTCAACCAAAAGTTGAAATACTAGGTTTGCATCTTTCACCTTATTAGATGCATCAACAAATTTCAAAAATATGGTTCCTGGAGGGCAAGAGACAAAGAAACTTATGATTGTACGGTTCTTTCCATTAGTACATCCATCTGACATGATGGTAGTGGCCATCTCTCACCTAGGGGTAACTAGGAGGAGATCATTCATGATCATCCACATTACAAACAATGATCCTAGAGATGTTGATCAGCATTCTCCACAGGCGGTAACCCTCAGATGCCTCCCCTCATCATTGCTCAACTCATTCCCTTGATCAACATGTTTCATCGATGATGGGTAGATGCAGCACCTATGAAATTACATTAGTCAGTATTTCATATAAAGTGTACATTTAATGCAGTGACATTTAGGTAAGGATCACGGGTTGAAGTCACATTATGGATCGCAGTGCTTTGGAGTTATGCTTTTGCCTTGTTTCACCTTGGTGGCCATCATCTGTCCTAAAGTCTGATGTTTTCACTCTTGGGAAACATGGGTACTATTGGGAGGTCTTGATAGGGGTAATGTACCCATTCTTTTCCATACTTAACACTTTCTATCTATATTCCTCTCATTGTCTTATCTTTTGGGAATGGTTGTTACTTGTACACCAAAAAGGTTTGGCCCTTCATCCTCCTCCTATGAGAAGAAGAGGCTAGAATGCCCGAGGTTAATATAGCTGATAAGAAATATTGTTAAGAGCATGTTATAAATTCAAAATGAAAAAAATGGGATGACAAATGACAAATGACAAATGAATGAAAAGAAAGCAAATCTAGCTTAGGCTCCTACCTCCCTCACTATAGAGATGATCATGAGGTCTAATGCACATAATGCATATCAGATTAAAAAGGACTTAATGAATCCCGGTAAAAAAATAATGCATAAACCTAAAAGGGGTCTTACAGAAGCAATAAATGAATAATCAAAAAGAAGACAAAGAAAGGGGTTTGGAATACACACATTCCCAAGGAAAGGGTACCTCAAGCATGGAGTGCTCTCCCTTTACAAAGAGACACTCCTTGGATGAACCCTCGTAATGACTTTGCATGTCAGTTCCATGACCATGAAGTGAAGCCCCATACACCTCGGTGTTTATGCTTACACTTTGAAGGGTTTCTCGAGAATTACTCCTCTACTTGGGTATTTGTACCTTTGTTAACCCCAAGATTTTCATCCTTGAAAATCTTGAGGGGTTAACAATAGCTATAGTCTATGTTGGTTGGCATTTGAACCAATTCAGTACTGATTGAGCATTTGTGTGAGCCAATGGTTGGTTCCCATCAAATACAAGTACATGATCAGTGTAGTGGTGGTTTTTGCTTTAGAGACAAAGTTGGCACAATTTTCCATGGATTAGAGAGATTGTTACTTTTAGCAGGTTTCCTACTTTTTAGGAGTCAAAGTTCAGAGATTCACATGTGGGTTTGAGGCATGCAATATTGATCCTTGCATGATTTTGAGCCCGATGACACTTCGGTGACATGTAGGGACTTTCTATTTTTAGTAGGTTGAGGTCTGCGAGGTTAAGATTAGGATTCTAAGCTAACAATATTGATCCTAGTGACATTTTGAGTCCAGTGAGCCCTTTCAGGGATGGCATGTGTAGGTACTTTCTATTTTTAGCGGGTGGAGTTCAGGCCTTGAATGTTGATTTTGCTTGCATATTTGGAATCCTCACGAAGAATCGAATTTGATGAGTATGATATCATTGACGTGCAAGCGAGATTATATTTTAGCGGTGTCTATTTTTAGACATACTATGTTTGTGATGATCTCACTAAGGTGGTCCCTAGACATATTTGGTGGAACTTCCTATTTTTAGCTAGGCGCTTTATTTTAGCATGTTATATTTAGGGGCTATGAAATTATGGTCGCCATGTGAGGGTGACAAATTGGCGAGTCAAAGGTACAGCGTGTGGGAGTTTTGAGGTGACAAATTGCTCAGTGCTTTGCTTGAGACATGGCACATCATTAAAAACCGAGTTGTTACATGATGCATTTAGGTTTTAGTTGACTAAAGATAAACTTTCCATTTTTAATTCCTTTTTCTCATGCATTATCCATATTTTTCCTCATACTCTCTATTCCTTACACATATATCCTTTTCCATGCATATTATTCCTCTCCTTTTCCATTGTATTATTATTCCTAAGTCTTAACATTTAATACATTAAACTTTAAACCCAACAAACAAGATTTTACTTGCCAATAATTTATCTACCCAACTTTTAAATCAATGCTAATAGAACTCTTGTAAATTCTGCAGAAATTGATTGAGTTTTAACTTGATTTACATAGCGAAAATGAACATGAAACCAAAGCACATAAAATACGCTAAAATTTTTACCCTTGAAACCTAGTGTGGGGAAAACCAAGAAAGAGGGGCTTTATTATTTGGCTTTGTTATCGCTCGGTTTAGTAGGAAAGGTTTAAGTAGCTTAAGTCAAGGCTTAAAGTAGAATAGCAGGAGCTTCCCCACCCTTTGTCACCTGATGGGGGAGCTCTTTCTATTTAGGGTAAGCTAAATCCAAAGGGAGGCGTCCCTAGTAATTTGGGGTTGAAGGAAAAGGATCAAAGGTTTAGGGCTCAAAGGTTAAGGTAAGCTTTCCCTTCCTAGATTACTGCCAAAAGGATAGTAAGGGGTATTTCAGCAGGGAAGGCACTTTGTTTTGCAGAGACAAGGCAAATGGGAAACTAAAATGTGCATCAGGTGGTTAGTATTTCAAAATGTCAATGACTATCTTAAATGCATGTGAGCAATAATGAAAGTAATTATTAGTGAGAGTCAATGATTGCAATTAAAACTAAGACTTATAATATCACTTCCTCAATAAATACAAATGATGCTTGCATTCAATGTATAAAATCAATCCCTATTGTATCACAATGCAATAAATATCATAAATCTGCTCTATATAATGTTGTTCAACAGCGTCACTATACTAAAGGTGTGACGTCAACCCTATCTCTAAGTTAGTTTAGACAATTGAGTAGACTTTTTGCTAAATATGCTAATGAAATTGCTTAACACTCAAATGTCTATCAAAAATGACAAAGCCACAACATTTTGCACTAAACAAGATTTGGAAAGAGGCTTGACGTCATCAATTCAATAGATATATAAATATTGTTCTTTGCGTCATATACTAAAGAATTTAGCGTCGGCCCTGGACCTCCTAGTTAGTTTGAGAGCAAAGAGAGGTGGATAGTTTGGCTAAATTGACCAAATGAAATTGTTTAAACCCTCTATGGCTATCAATGGATGACCTAGCCATGAAGTTTTAGAATGATTGCAATTAAAGCTAAAACTTATAATATCACTTCCTCAATAAATACAAAATGATACTTGCATTCAATGTATAAAATCAATCCCTATTGTATCACGATGCAATAAATGTCATAGATCTGCTCATATGTAATGTTGTTGCTGCGTCACTATACTAAAGGGGTGACGTCATCCCTATCTCTAAGTTAGTTTAGACAATTGAGTAAACTTTTTGCTAAATATGCTAATGATATTGCTTAACACTCAAATGTCTATCAAAAATGACAAAGCCACAACGTTTTGCACTAAACAAGGTTTGGAAAGAGGCTTGACGTCATCAATCATTAGATATAAATATTGTTGTTGCGTCACTATGCTAAAGAGGTGACGTCAGCCTAGTTTCTAGGTTAGTTTGAGAGGCAAAGAGGTGGACGTTTGGCTAGATTGACTAATGAAATTGCTTAACACCTCTATGGCTATCAATGGATGACCTAGCCGCAAGTTTTAGACCAAACAAGAGTTCAAAAATGGCAAGACGTCATCAGCAAATTAGGGTTAGTAGAAACGCTAGGGTTAGTTAGGGTTTTAATTCGAGAAAGTTTGAAAGATTGTTTTAAGCACCAATGACTCAACGTTTTAGGTTTAGACTAGTGCCTTGGGTTAATGGAGTCAAATGGAGAGAGACTAAAGGCTTGGAAGGACTTAAACTTAAGGACGAGAGAGTTACGTTTGATGGTGCTGCAATGGTAGGGCCACCAAATCAAAACCCTAAGGGGAGGAGGCTCATTCCGGTGTAGCTAAAGCTAGGCCTC
>SNQJ01S0240824.1:4300-18361 GCA_010110895.2 Picea sitchensis
AGATTACATGAAGTATCCACGAGAAGATGTGCAAGAATAGACCGCGCAGTATGATGGATAGGCATAGAAATCGCAGAACCACCCAGTTTCCATGGACTTAACGATTTGGAAACATTCTTGACACAATATGAAGATGAAGTATTAGAGAACTAGAGGCTACTAGCACTGGAATTAGCACTCAAGTCCACACCCGCCAAATGGTGGGGCACACACAAGGATACCATCACAAAATGGTACCAATGTAAGAGGCTATTGCGCATAAATTTCGGTGCAACACAAAAAAAAAAAAAAAATAGTATAAATATGAAGGATTAGGGACACCAGTGAAACACTTGATGGAGTGTGAAATGTTGTGGAAATTGACACCACTAGAGGAATGGCCTCACCACTTTATTCATACATTAGAAGGCATACCAGTGAACTGGTATATAGATCAGGAACTGCGCAAATGAACTACAACATGGGCGACATTGCAGCAAAACTTTACCACCACTTTCTCATTCGAGCATGAGAACCCCAACATAGATGCAGCTCTAAAACGAATTAGAGGATCCATAAGTAGAACGTATTACCAAAGAGCAGCAGCGAAATAAACAGATAGTTAAGGAACTACTATCATGTTACCAGGTACAGGAGGACATACCAGACGAAGAGAACCCACACGACATTCAGATTGCAGAAGTAGAAGGCGATAGAGACATGAAGGGACCAAAAATAGAATATGAAGTTATTTTTGTGCCAATCAAGGTAAAGAAATTTAACATCGGCACAGCGGAACATCCCAAAATGGCCAGCATTGGAGACTACTGGGATGACCCAACAGTAGAAAGCATTACAGAACTGTGGCGTGAATACAACCACTTATTTCCTACAACATTTACAGAGATGAAAGGTATAGCAGGCGAACTGGGAGAAATGAAAATACCTCTCAGACCCGAAGCGAGACCGATCAGACAACGACCATATAGACTGAACCCTATATATAAACAGAAAGTTAAAGAGGATATTGATTGAATGCTTGAAGCCAGCATAATCGAACCAGTCGAGGAATCAGAATGGATAATCCTAATGGTCGTAAAAGACAAGAAACAAGGAAGAGGGATCAGGATATGCATCGACTTGAGGAAGTTGAATGATCCATGCCTACACGACCCATTCCCTACACCATTCACGGATGAAGTGCTAGAGAATGTGGGGGGACACGAAGCATACTCATTCATCGATGGATTCTCAGGTTACCATCATATTAATATAGCACGGGAGAGTAGATACAAGACCACATTCGCGACAGAATGGGGATCTTACCAATATAAAATCATGCCCTTTGGACTGAAGAATGCACCAACAATCTTCTCCAGAGTGATTATCACAACATTTAAAGAATTCATCCACCAGTTTCTCGAAGTATATCTGGACAACTGGACAGTGTATAGTTTGTTGAAAAACCATGTAGAAGTCTTACGCTTGATGCTAGAGAGATGCAGACGGTGTCAGATATCAATGAACATAAATAAATGCATATTTGGAACACCGTTTGGGATACTATTGGGCCATATAGTATGCAAACAAGGGCTATTGGTCGATCCAGCAAAGATAGTCGTCGTCGTTAATTTACCAATGCCGAAAATAGTCTGTCAACTACGAGCAACGTTAGGACACATAGGATACTATCGGAAATTTATCAAAGGATATGCGTAGATCACAGCACCAATGGAAAAACTTCTAAGGAAGGATAAAAAGTACCAATGGAACGATGAGTGTCAACACGGTCTGGATACCTGAAGGAAAATATGGGCACTGCATCGATATTAGAATTTTTGGACTGGGGAAAGGCATTCCATGTGCACGTAGATGCATCAATGATAGCACTGGGAGATATCTTAGYGCAGCCAGGAGAAGGAGACTTGGATCACCCGATAGCATTTGCAAGCAAAAAACTATCCGACTCAGAACAGAACTATAACACAACGGAAAGAGAAGGCCTAGCTATGGTTTATGCACTTTAGAAGTTCAGACACTACTTATTGGGAAAAAAATTTAAGATGTTTACAGATCACTCATCCCTAAAGTACCTAGTCAACAAGCCAGTGTTGGGAGGGGAGAATCTGTCGATGGTTACATTTATTTAAGGAATTTGACTTCGAAGTAATCGTCAAACCAGGAAAACTAAATGCAGGCCCTGACCAACTATCATGGGTCACAAATGGAGAAGAACCCACAAGCTTAGAAGACAATTCTCAGGATGCACAACTATTCTCGGTACAAATTGTGTATGACTACTTCGCAGAGATCATCCAATAGTTGAGTACAGGTATCACACCGCAAGAGTATACCACCGTGCAAAAGAAGAACCTGGTAGTTCGCGCAGCCGATGATCAACTGATCGTAGGACATCTATATAAAATGGGCGCATATAGCATTTTACAAAGGTACGTGCTTGAGCACGAACGACCAAGGATTTTATTAGAAGCCCATGAGGGACTGGCAGGAGGACATTATGCAGGAAAAGATACCGCGCAGAAGGTACTCCACGCAGGACTATGGTGGCAAAGGATCCATAATGACACGAAAGAATACTGTCGGGAATGCGATGTCTATCAAAGGGTAGGCAAACCCAATAGAAGGGATGAGATGTCGTTATGACCGCAAGTGACACTACGGGCATTTGATAAATGGGAAATAGACTTTGTGGGACCTATTAACCCACCAGCCAAAAGAAAAAGGGAAAGATACATCGTCACTGTAATGAAATACCTAAAAATATGGGTAGAAGCCGCACCAGTAAAGGACTGTAGCGCAGAGACCGCTGCACACCTTTTATTCGAACAAGTAATTACTAGGTTTCGGTTCCCAAGAGTTCTGATGAGCGATCAAGGCACACATTTCATAAATAGCACCATTTGCGCGATGCTCGAAGAATTTGAAGTTCACCACCAGAAAAGCACACAGTATCACTCACGGGTGAATGGCACAATAGAAGCCTTCAACAAATTTCTAGAGAACACATTAACAAAGATATGTAACGTCAACAGAGATGAATGGGACCTCAAAGTACCAGCAATATTATGGGCGTATAAGACGACATGTAAGAATTTGACAGGGCACACACCATTCAAACTTGTCTACGACCAAGAAGCGGTAGTACCATTGGATTTTTTAATACCCATCTTACGCATAGCCGCTATCACACGAATGACAGAACGTGGCACGATACAAGAAAGGTTGCATCAGCTGTTAGCAATGGAGGAAGACCGAATCCTTGCAGTATTCCATCAACAAGTGCAAAACGCCAGAGACAAAGCATGGCATGATCGGCACATTAAGAAGAAGACTTTCACTGAAAGAGATCTAGTATTGCTCTACAACAGCAAATCGTTTCAGCACCCAGGAAAGCTGAGAATGCATTGTTTAGGACCATACGAGGTCAAATCTGTAACAGACGGTGGAGATGTACAGTTAAGATATCTAGCAGGCGCAGACTTCCGAGGAATGATCAACGGGAGCCAACTGAAGTTGTACAAGGACAGTTGACCACCCACAGCGCAGTAAAAAAAAAAAAACTAAAAATCCATGAAAAAGCCACAAGATGCTCGAAACATGAATGTTGTAAAAGAAAGAGTAATGGTCACACACCTAAGACAAACGAGCGAGAAACGAAAATTCGGCAAAAGCAGGATGATAAGATAGCACAAAGCAGAATTAAGGCATGAAAAGGACTGATGGAACGTTGCATTAAACACGCCAACTAGAAATAGCCAGATAAGCGTAATGGCAAGTACGAAACTGTCACACATGCATTGAATCCACAGTTATGGTGCATCAATCGCATCATGGAGAAAGCATCTTTGATAAGCTTCAGGACAAGCCCATATAGCATGCGAGCATGAAAGCAACTTGTTTGTTCGTGAAATAAGAACACAGAGAGAGCAACAGCAGCTCGAATGAACAGAGTGAGATCACAATCCTCTATAGACAGTAGACGCTCGACACCTACCACTATGGAACCACCGAATTTTGTTGAACTAGGCTCGACTACCAGGCCGACGAGAGTTCAAACTAGGTCACGAGGACCGCTGGAAGAAAACGAGCAGCAGCAACCGGAGATTGTCAATATCGATGAGATCCCATCCCCGGAGATACCATTGGTGAGCCCTACATAGATACTGGAAGAGATTCAGCAGCCACAACTAGAGGAACTGGCAGAGGATACCCAAGCAGAACCGCAGGAACCTCTGAATGAAGAAGCGAAACCTCAACAGGAAGTGCAACCAGAAAGCACCAAACAAGCCACGGAATGTAACAACATGACACAGAATCAAGGATCAGAAGGGAAATCTGACGAGTCCCAGGTACCCAGCCTTGGTCAACAGATAGAAGAGACCAGGGGAACTACCTTGGCTTGGCTAAAATGGCTTACAGGGAAGCAAACAGGAATTGTTGGAACTTCGTACCAACCACCACAGCAGGAAGATAGAATTCTGATATCGAGCTCACCTTGTAAGAAACCAGCAGCAGAAATTATGCTACCACGCATACCAGAGGGAGTACAGGTAGAGCCGCAGTTACTAGGTCACGTTGGGAAGCTCAATTATTCCGACCATGATGTCTCAGACGACACTAAGTACCCAAAACTTGCACCCAGAGTGTTTATGCATAACATAGTGGTCAACCAACTTGGAGAAACAATCAGCCAGCCGCATCAGTGGGCAGTTGGACTGGACTGAACCGTCATTTTAGGATTGCTACAACTCCCACACTTTAGCAGAGGCCAATACGCGACAACATGCATCAAGCAATTGTTAGCAGTTACGCATGGAGTGGATATATGGTTGGACAGACTCGTCCCCATAACAGTGGACCTTATCATGCAGATAACAGGACTACCCAGTCGAGGTATGGATCCCGCGTTGATTCTGGATGATAAATCCAAGGAAAAAGCGTCAACAGAGGAAATGAAGAAGAAATACGGCACAGCAAGGGGGAAAAGAGACATTATAATCAAATGGATCAACAACCTAGCAACACAATTGGGTGCAAGGTCTTAGCCTGTAAGTTACTAAGAAAATGCCTCAAAGACGAAGTACCAGCAGGAGTCATCATAGTTGCAGCTCAGTGCACACAAGGCACCTTCGTGAGATGGGCGCCTTATCTGTTAAACCTATTCCAAGTGGACTGCAGGGACACACAGAAACTTGGCACATAATTTCATTACTCATGGTTGATAACCCTTATAGCCTTCATGGGATGGCAGGAACCAAAATATGCAGTTTTTTCTATGAGACCACAGCCCGAGGGAGCGAGATATCGAGTACTGAGATCGGGGCCACGGACCAGACAGAAGAGGGACAATGGAATCATATTTGAAGCATACCTACGAGATATGCAGGAAGTTATTAACTGGTCACGGAGAATAACACCAAAAGTTGTCACGCAATATGGGAACATCGCTAACTTATGGGCAACACGGCAAGCCATGTGGATACAACCAAGGCATGATCCAGATAAATGGTGGCTACCGATGTGTTATTGCATCACGGAAGGTGATATAGACATGGTCATCAGCGAATGTCTTGCTGAATGGAAGATCCCATCCATTCCCCGGGAAGTACCAGAAGGACCCGCAGAAGGAGAGGAAACACAGGTGGAAACACAGCCTCCGCAAAAACCAGTGCCCAAGAAACCAAGGACGTGCCAAAACAAACCAACTCTAGCAAGCGAAGGGTTGAAGCAGACAAGAACCCAGAAGGGGCAAAAAGAGACCAACAAACATCCAAAACAAGCCAAGGGAACACAGGAGACTGCCCCAAACCCCATCGCACAGGAGCCCGAGGGAAATAAGAGACCGAATGAACAAGCCATAGGCGCGCACAAGAAATCAAAGGAAAAACGAGCATCACCAGACCTGGCGATCATGGAGGACGATGGAGAAATGATCGCTAGAATGGTCCAAGATTATCTGGCRGAAGACTTCGACCACGCAGCACATCACAGGGATAATCTAMAAAAAGAGCTGGCAGAAATAAGACAGCTCCTCAAGACACTCGAATAAGCCCAGAGAGAAAGTAGCAGCAGACACATAGAGCAGTCGACAAGACAAGCCAACGAAAGAGTGGAGATCGAAGAACGAGACCCAACCCTCCCAATGCCACACGCAAACGCAACAGTCCACATAAAACCAAGCATGTTGTTAATGGATGAAATAGTGGGGCAGACACCACTAAAGGATTTGGACCACATTCAATTGGTCTTGACATGAATGTCGTCAAGGGCACTTCACAAATTACAGGTTAGCATCGACCACAAGATGCAGTCTCGGGCACATAAGAACTTAGTCGAGCTACATAAAGCAACAAAGCAGTGGGAAGTGCTGGAAAAAGAGTATGAGCAGGCCAAATCCGAAACTCAGAAGGAGATGGAACACAGGAACGCAGAGTGGGAGAAATTTTTGGGAAACTTCCAAACACCGCGGAGGGAAACGAACTCCCAGCCACATAAAAGATCGACCAGATTGCACAGGCAATTGCGCAATACCAGAAGGAGATCAAGGATCTTCGAGAACAACTAACACCAATGACTCCACCAGCAGTAAAGGAGAAAAGGAGGCAGGTAGCAACAATGCAAATATAGAAGATGAAGAAATAGGTTAGCACAGCAGCTGACTTGCTCGACAAAGCAATGTAACTTTGGACAAGACTGGAGGAGGATCCATACGTTCAACGCTGGGACAAGGAAGAGGAAAGGATCAATGCAGTGATCCAAGAACTTAAGCAGAAGAAAAATACCATACCAATCCCAGAACACATAAAGGGGACGCAAGAGTTGAAGAAGATGCACACAGAACTCATCACTATGCAAACACAGAAACAGGAGCGGTAGGCTCAAATAGAACCGTTACAGGAACGGGTAGCAAAAGTACTTGCACAATAAAAAGCGGATAAAGCACAGATGGCGCAGACCCAGGCAGAATGCGCAGGACTACTGAGCGACGAAGTGGTCATTCAGGTAGTAGAAACCATTAAGGAGAAGACCGTGCAGGCAATGACAACAGCAACAGAGCTAAGGGAAAAGTTCCAGATGATCACTAAGGAGATCGAGGCAGCTCAGAAAGATTAGGTGACTCGGGACGAGTCACATGTCAGTGTTGGAGGCCTATTGGTAGCATGCCAAAATGGGAAAGAAAGCATGCACGAAGAAGAATGACAGCTGGAAGAGAAATCGTGGGAAAGAAAGTGTGCAGGAGGAAAGCGGCAACTGGCAAGAAGCACAGCACATGCGCATGCAAGAAGGAGGCGACAGCTGGAAGGAAGCAGTGAACGCATGCAGAGAAGGAAGACCTAATGACAGTAGAGTTAGGGTTTTTGATACGAGTTTTTGTGTAAACGGCTGAAGAGCCCGATAGATATAAATGTAGGCAAGCAGGTATCAAAAAGAGGCTCAGAGATTTTGGGAAGGTCTAGCTTTACTATTGTTGTAGAATTGAGCTTGTTTTATGTAATGTTTTGATAAGAGAACTACTTGTAATGAGTGATCTAAGTGGGAGGTAGACCTCGAGGATCATATCGCAGGCTGAGGAGAATGGTGCGATCTAGTTCACCTCACAAAGATCTTACCGATCTAAGGAGAATTGTAAGCGCGAGGCACGAGAATTGCAGAACTACCATAATAAAAGAGCCAAGAGCCAAATCTTTGTGGATGTAGCCCCAGGAGGGGGTGAACCATGGTAATACCTGTGTAATGTGATGAATGCATGCATATCTYTGTTTACTTTTGTTAGTTAAATGTTGAATTCGATGAATGAATGAGTTATTATATTGTTTAGTTCATTGTTGTTGCGATATTAAATCCCAAAGGTCAGATAACAGTAATTTGTAATACAAATCATAAGTAATGGCTCAGAATGCAGACCCTCTATCTCCTAATCAATCCTAGGCTGTAAACACCTTAGTCTTACAGCCACCCATAAAAGCTATCTCGGGTGAGACTGTGCAGTGCATTATGTGTGTTGTGTTGCCTTCTAGCTCACCAGAAGGGTCGATAGTTTTAGGCTTTGTTGGTACCCTAAAAGATACAAACCCGGTTCAATAGCATAGAGTTGTTCGGTAGGTTAAAACCAACAGTATTGTAGGTTAGTCCAAGTAGGATTGGCAACTAGTTGATTTGGCCAGGGTGCAGTAAGATATTGTTGAGACTGCTAGGTGGGGTTAGCAAATGGTTGGCCCTGCCATGCATTTCCAGAATTATGTTGTTGATTATACTGCCCAGAAAAGAAAGAAGAAGGATCTTGTAGTGTACCTGGGGGTCGAGCTTGCCACTGACGACATTGAGCCATCAAATATATTGGTTCATTTTCCTCTTTTTCTTCTTTAAAGACAAATTTTAGTCCCATGAGTGATGATGTTGCTATGTCGCATGGTCTTTGGCATAGATGACGCAAGTCTGACCACATCCAAGGGACATTCCCTTGAACCATGTTTCCTTCTGCATTGTGGACAAAATATGGCCAATGATTGTTATGCTTCTCCTTGCTTATGTTTAACCTGTAGAACATCCAATTGTGTAGTCAGAGTACCCAATATATCAATTTTGAAATTCTCTAAAAGATTACCAATTTTTGCTCCGGTGACACTCACGCTAGTAATGTTGCTACTTCTGGTGAGGGGAGCTTGTATTCCCGATCTGGTTCATGTACTACCACGTGAGCACCTGATATACAATTGGACAATGTCATCATATGTTTCTTGATAAATATCACATTTTCCCATTAAATTCAATGTTTCTACCCATTCATCCTTCATTCCCTTTATTAGAGTGTCTTTAAGTACCTCACCTGGTAGTGTACCGTAACGTAATCTCTGCAGGTTATATTGAAATCTTTCAACATATTCTTCTAGTGTTTCATTTTCTTTTGCAGTCATTTTGAGTATTTCATCTTTTAAATCCATGGTTCTACAGTAGTCTTGATATTTAGTAAGGAAGGCATGTTTCATTTCATCCCGTGAATTTATAGTTCCTCCCCCCAGTCCCATAAACCATCGTAAAGCTGCTCCCTTCAAGGTGGAAGGAAATAGCTTTAGTTTATGGGGTTCAGAGGTATATTCATAGCCTCTACACAAGACATCAAACTCGAATAAGAACGCTTTAGGTTCCTCTGAGATCAATCTGTTGAAGGTCGGTAGATTTTGTGATGTAATGGCTTGCATTGGGGCATTAGCAAGTAGATCAACTATAGGATATTCCAAAGTGGAAGTCTGGGGTTGCGGTTGATTTTTTTATGCCATTTGGTCGAAAATGTGCCAATAATCCTCAGGGATTTCTTGGTATGGGTGTTCTATTCGGGGTGGTTGATTACTTGGTCCCTTAGGAGATTTAATCGCGCTACCTATATCTGGGATTTCAGGTGTTCCTTTCCCTATAAAAATCGTAGGAGATCCAGGTTCAGGTGGTGGTGGGTTTGCCTCAGCAATTCCACTAGTTTCCCCTTCTCCTTATTTCAAATTACAAGAATTTGCCTCGTCTAAAGGACTGAGAAGTGGAGTATGTGTATTTTGGAAACTTTGTTCAGTCCCTTCAGTTCCGCTATGAACTTCAGCATGAGTTGTAGTTGGTGAATTTTCTACTTGAGGGATTAGGGTAGAACCTTTTCGAGGTCCAACAGAGGCTTGAGATTCATCTTTTCAGATGATTTCGTATATGAAAGTGCTCCTTCCAGGGGCACTGAGCCCTGGGCTTTTGTATTTTTTGGTGGGGGTTTTAATTTTTCAGGTTCTTTCTTCTTATTCATACACACAAACACAAATTCTATGCACCTATATAACCTCTATGCATCAGCTGAAGGTAGGTGTTGGCACAAGCATTTTACTTGTTGCCTACATAGGTTCTTACCTTCCTTTTTCATTACCTCATCCTCCAGAGATGCAACCTATTCTATATTTGACATTCTCCCCGGCAACGGCGCCAAAATGTTGGGCTCTAAAGATGTCATAAAAACAACCTTAGTCTGACATTAATTATCAACCGAGGATTCGTCTTCTCTTTCAAGAATGTCAACAAAGTATATGCAGATAGTTGTAGAGGTTTAAATCGTGTAGATAACTAAAGTAAATCTGAGTCGATCTAAACTACTGCAATAATCAAGTTCTTACTCATTCATTAAAAACTCTGAAACTAATAACTCACTCAACAGAATTGTAATCTGATCAAAAACACACCACAAATCAAAACATCAATCAATTTGTTGAATTCATTTATCTAAGAAACAAGAATCTAATCTGTGAAAACACTTAATGAATCAATCTCTCAATGATTATTTAACCTGCTGGAAAGAACATCTATCTACTGTATATTTAAGAAGGAACAACAAATGCGATTTAAACGAAAGGAACATCAAATGTGAATTAACCAAAAGGAGCAACAAATGCGAATTTGATAAAAGGAACAGTGTATGCGAAAAATGAAAGGAATCCACAAGAGATAAACTAACATCAATTGGAAATGGAACAACAATCGATAATCTTTAAATGAAACATCTATCCTCTGCAAATGAACAACATAACTATAAAGAATCAACACACTCACGAATTTATCTTAACCATTGCAAGGAAATTTAAATCATAGAACTAAGATAGAATTGATATGATTACAGATGAGACAGTAACTCCTTCCGACTAGACCCATGGTCTTCAGAAGGTACTACTACTAATAACTCAGTACGCAGGAATGATCAAAACAGCTTTCATTAATTCCATGACTGCTAAACCATTTACAAAAGATTGTTGTACAGAATGTCAACAATTGAGAGATCTGAATGTTTGGTTAAAATCCTTGGGTTTTCTCTATTGTTTACTATCCTTTATATATTACAATGAAATAAGTAAATTAAGTTATCCTGAGGATCGAGAGATCCTCAGGATTGCTTTTATTATTTATGAAGATTACAAGATAAAGAGTCAATCTTCTTTTAAATGGTTTTGTGCATGATTTCTTCGATATCCAATGGCCTATGCATCTCCATAATCTTCTTCATTATCTTAAGTTAACAATAATTGTCCATATTTTGCATAAAATCAAAACAATTCAAACCAAAATTCAGAAATTATCTAATATCATTCAATAATATTTCTAAAAGACTTTTTAACCATTTTATTTCCTAATTACTTCAAATTAATCGAAAAGGCAACAAAGAATATATCACAAACCATAGTAATAAGGAGAATATTTGTACCTTTTTTCTCAACCCATCAACAAGTTAGGTGAAGCATACATAGGTTACAATGACACCTTCGATTGGATAAAATCTATTGATGTTGATAAAGATGATCCAATCGTGTTTTTTCCTCCTTTGTAAGATGAAATCAATTCCTCTGAAAAACAGGGAATATGAAGAAAGTCAAATTTTAAGCAAACAAATGTATATATTCCTTAAGTGTACACATGAAAAGATAAAGAAGAACCATTACACGGATCAATAGGATCTACACCTTACACATAATACTCATCTAATTAGGGATATGTGATCATGAACAATGAACTAATATGATAGAATTATGAGCAACATAACCATTGAGAAATGTTGAAGAATTTGGCCCGTGAGATTTTGAGAAATAGTGTATTTATGATTGATGTCCAAGTCCATGGGAGAAAGGAACAAATTTTGACTTTGTTGCATGCTCATGGCATCATGTTTAGCCTTGTAGAGAGACAAGTTTACTTTCTCGAAAGCATAAGATCATTGCCACTAATACATATTGATGGTTAACAATGGAAGTTAATCAAGATAGTTGTTTGTCCATTATGGTATAGTATAATGATGCCTAGATAGATTTCCAAGGATAACAAGCACTAGCAAATTTGGGTCATTTTGTGACGACTATTTCGACGCTCTTGCGACGTGATGTCATGGATATTGTGACGAATCTTAAGTCTCTCAAATGTCGTATCATGGAACATGGCAATTTCAACGAACTTGAATTAACGTTGCAAGTGCGACGACCGTAGGGAACTTCTCACAATTGCGACAAAAAAGGAAATATTGTCGCCAATACGACAATATAGGAAAACTAAGTGAAACCAACGGTTCGTGGCAATTGAGACGACAATTTTCGTGGTCTATATAGAAAATTCGTCGCAGGATTTTTTATTGTCGTCCAAATTGCGACAACAACTTTTCTTGGTTTATATAGCAAATTTGTCGCAGGATTTTTATTACCGTCGAAATTGCAACGACAACTTATCGTGGTTTATATAGCATATTCGTCGCAGGATTATTATTGTCGTCGAAATGTCGACGACAACTTTTCTTGATTTATATAGAAAATTTGTCACAGGAATTTTCATTGTCGTCGAAATTGCGACGACAACTTTTCTTGGTTTATATAGCAAATTTGTCGTAGGATTATTACTGTCGTCGAAATTGCAACGACGACTTGTCTTGATTTATATAGCAAATTTGTCGCAGGAAATTTTATTGTCATCGAAATTGCGACAACAACTTGTCTTGGTTTATATAGCAATTTCGTCGCAGGATTATTATTGTCGTCGAAATTGCGATCACAACTTGTCTTGGTTTATATAGAAAATTCGTCGTAGGATTATCACTGTCATCGAAATTGCGACGACAAATATTTATTTAAAATGAAAAAAAAAAATGGGCGAAATAAATGAAATTTTATTTTAGAGCAATCTTGTGGGAATTAATGCTAACTTGAAAGTTAGCATTAATCCATGCTAATCCATTATGGGATCAAATATGCACTTGAAAGTGATTTTAAGCTAATATATGGTAAGAGTGTGCCTCGGGAAGAGGCCAAATAAGGCCTCCAAATTAAAACTTTAGCCTAAAAACCAAAAGAGACTTGGAAATGTGCATGAAACTATTAAAACTTTGCTTAAGTTGTTTGGTTTTCGTGCCATAATAATACAACCATGAAAAATTGATTACTATAAGTCCCTGCTTCCCAAAGGGCAGGGACTAATAAAATAAAACAAGCCTTGGAGAATACAAATGAAAATTGAGGGGATATTATAGCTATAGGTAAGCATGAATGTATGAGTTCATAAAAATAATGATGTTTCAAGGAACACAGTTCTAACACAATAGATTGTGTACATGATTTACTACAAAAGGTTTTCATAATTGTAGGAGGGAATTGAACATTATTTTTAGTATGTTCCTAAACATTAATAGAAAACAATTTCATCCTTTATTATGTTCCTAAACATTAATACAAAGCAATTTCATCCTTTATTGATTTTCTCATTTTTTGGTATTCAAAATCTATGGGAAAATTATATTTTCTCATTTTTTGGTATTCAAAATATATGGGAAAATTATATTGACACTACGAACAACATTTGGTAAGCTAATTGTATGCTCTCAATATTGAAGGTATATATTATCTTTATGTATATCTATGTGCATAAGTGTATTTAGTAGTAACATAATGTTTTACAAGACAATTCATGAATGCTACATTAACATGCATTTTCTATAAGATCCTAAAATATTCATGCTCAAGTACCAAAGGGAAATAAATGTATAATTCATGAATGCTACATTAACATGCATTTTCTATAAGATCCTAAAATATTCATTCTCCTGTACCAAAGGGAAATAAATGTAATGAATGTTCACTAAACTACTTCTCTCAACAAAGAACTATGATAATCCTCCAAAGAAACCATATTTCCATATGCATTCAATATTTTGATTAAGTTGATTCCATAAAATTGGTAGCAAGTAGCATTAACATGGAGCTTTCCTATTTCTCATTGCATTGACTACACTTTAGGGCATTAACTTGGTGGTAGCTTGGACTTAACCATGAGGTTTTTGGTTTCTTGCTTATCATTTCTTTGTTCAAGAGTTTATCATGTAATTACAATAATGATCTAAGGAAACCACCATTCTAGAATAAAAATAACAATTGACAAGTTATGTTAGCTATAAGTAACCATGAATGTATGTGTGCAAAATAATAATGATATCGTTGAGTGGAACATAGTTTTGGAACAACATATTTTGTACAATATTTGCTACACAAGGCTTTCATAATTTTAGGTGGC
>SNQJ01S0240825.1:0-13512 GCA_010110895.2 Picea sitchensis
TAAAAAAAAGTTTGACATATATGGGTAGTGAAAACAACTAAGCTGATTTTGGCAGTAATGAACTCGTGTTTCAAAGCATATAACTTTTTTATAATAGATATTTGGATTTTTGGATTTATAACAAATGTTATCTACAACCAATACCTTCGGATAATACATGTGAGCATACACTAACAAGAAAAATAGTTGATACACATGTAATTGGGATAATATATGATTAATTCTCTCTCGTATTATGATTTGAACTATATATTAATCCTATAGAATTTAAACGAAGTATTTCTAATGCTTATTTATGATTAGAAACATGAATGTGATCACTTCCACTTTTTAGAAATTTACTTCTTCTGAGTTATATTCATAACCTACAAATAATAATTCCACCCAGGGTGAATCCTTCCGTTATTTTCTGATTTATTTGAAATTGGATTTTCTTAATGGCTATAGTCTTATATGATCAATAAGCAAAATTCATAAAGGGAAATAGAAAATATGCTTAACAAAAAGATTTATTTGAAATTGGATTTCCTTAATGGCTCTTATATGATCAATGATCAATAAGCAAAATTCATGAAGGGAATTAGAAAATGGGATTAACAAGAAGATCCCAAATGTTGAGTATTTAAATGTTTGAGAAACATATAAACTTTTGCAAACAATCCACATTATTATTCCAAAAGTGCTTAGTTATAGAGGAGATTATCCTTCAAATAAGAAAAGAGCAAGAAACATGGTAAGGATTCCATCACCATTCAAAAATTTCAATCAAGAGGTTGGAATAGGTCATTTGAAATTCTATTGTGATGGTTTTCCATTTGAAGTCATCTTGATGCTTTTGCAGCATGTTCAAAATGAGGTTTTCCATTTGAAGTCATCTTGATGCTTTTGCAGCATGTTCAAAATGAAGTTGGGTTTTTTATCCATTGCAATATTACCTCATCTTTTTATTTAGAAACCATTCATCACCTTCACAAATGCCATTGTGTAGATGATTTATACCCATGCCATTGAACATATACAATTGTTTCAATGTGAATTTGAAAGTGCCTATAATCCTTTGAACAAAATTTTATAGTGAGATTTTTTTGTTAGAATTGAATGTGTTCCTCAAAGTCGGAATATTCCTCTTACAAACCTTGGGAGTCCTATTCAGGAACATAATTTTTTGACTTAAGAATTTGTGGTAATAATAATGTAAATATTGTATGAGGGTTATTTCTTCTTAAAACTATTAGCTATGCATTGTTTTTAGTTTCACTTAATGACCCGAAGGAATTTTTTTTTAGCTTTAGTTAGGAAATAGAATCTAGATGCATATTCAAAAAAATTTGTTGATGGGTAAATGAAACCAAATTAAAGAGAAAAATAATGATCTTTACAATTTTGACATTGTATTCTTGAGCATTCGTGATTAATGTTTTCAAGATCAAACTTTATGAAATATGACGTGCTTTGCTTGTAGGTGGCATTCAATTCTTCCAATGAAAAGTCCAGCTCAAAAATTTTAAAGAAAATATGAATGAAACTAGACACCTAATTCTTGAGGTGTTCATAGCGCCTCATACTGTTGGTGTGCTAAGTTATTAAAATACCCACACAAATGGTTTTTAATTTTATTTTTGTTGTCACGTGTTGTAATGCAACTCAAATTTATAAAGGGCTTGTTAGAAGCTTGTACATCTTTATTTTTAGTTATTAGATAGATTTTTATTGTACCTAAAATACTATTTATTTGTCAAACTAAGAAATGGGTCTATTGAAACAGAGTTGCCAAGTTTTGGGGGAAATTGAAACCTAGAGGAGAATACCTACCCATACCCGTCCTTGTCTTCGATGCCAAATCTAAGACTTGCCCCATTTAAAATCTTAGTAGTAAAAAAAATTCAAACAACAAGAAAATTCCAAGCTAGGGAGAGAAATTGTTAAAGACTTAAAACCCCATGGCGACCTACCAATGAATAAATCAAATAAAAGAATGAGTTATGGAAAAAAAAATATGCAATTTGGAGAAGTTGACATAGGAACACATTAGAGTCAACATTTTTAGTCTTGGAAACCTTTTGAAAAAATGTGAGCAATCACAACCTTTAAATTTTTTTAATAGCCGACTTCTAATAGTTATTTATGAATATGCCTTCTCAACTTTGTCTAGGTTTTTCATAAAGAAAAAGTCTCTAATATCTGAGCTACTAGAAGCGTACATAATTTGTTCTTATAATACTTGGATTTTTTCCTAATATGTTCAAGTTATTTGTCATTCTACATAGTAGATTCAATTGTTCAAGACAACACTAACTCAAGTATTGGGTGAAGGTAAGAAATTTTGTGCCTGCACACAATCATATGAATTTAAGAAACTAGAATTTGTTGATAATATTAAAATTTGAAAATTAAAACTATGGCCTAAATAGAGATGAAAGTGAAACAAGCAAGCTTACTGGATTTTGTTGCGAGACTATAAATATAGTGTGGAGTTCTCTTATTTAGCATTACTGTTGGGAAAAAAATTAATATAGTATTATCTATTCATTGTGAAGAAATATCATAAGTTGGATTCAAGTGGTGATGTTATATCATGGTAGCAGGTTGTGGAGGGAAAAGAGTTGTGCATGTTGGTGGGAAGAGAGTTGTGTTAGAGATTTGCAACTTTGGGCAGTCATTCTCCATAAGAAAGTATAAGAAGACACATCTACACCATTACATAAGCCCTAGGAAGAAGTTGAATACCCAGGAAGAGAAGTTAGACCCACAAGAAAATAATAACGTAATTGAAGACCCATAAATAAGAAGTCGGCCCCAGACTGATGCCCAGATGAATATAAATACAGAACTATATCATTTCATTTGGAAATTTAGAAAACTACTTCTACATAGAGCATAAGGCATTTGCAACTGCAGTTTTGGTAATTTTGTTATTTTTGGTTTTTTTGGTATCCTGGAGGGTGCGCCACACTTGGAGAAGCTCTTGCTTGGTTATTCTGGGTCATCTTAATGAAGCGCTAGGTCTTCGAGACGCCAACCTTGGCGATGATCTTCTCTATATGGTATTTTGGCTATTGATGGTGATGTACTGGTAATATCTTGGATTGAATTCTTCTATGGAAAGGTTGTTGGGTTTTCTCCCAAGATTGGGTTTCCCAGGATAAACTCTTGTGTTCTTTTGTGAACTGTGCATGGTTAATATTTCTAGTTGTTATTTCCATTTTATTGTTATAGTTGATATTTTCAGTGTATAATTATTCTATGATAATTGTGATATAAAAGTAAATATTGTTTGTAATTGTTATAGCACAAGTTGTAGGTTGGGCAAAGCCTGACCCAACCAAAAAAATCATGTGCTACAACTTGGGAATCCTACACCCAATGTCACCTTGATGTAGGTCTTGCACTTGGGGGGTGACTAAGGTCACTCCTAGGAGGCAATCTCAGAGAACCTAGAGGGAATGAGAAGGATGAAGGGAGGTGTAAGGAAAAATAGATTGGCTGAAAATGGAAAGTAAAGAGAGGTAAATGGATACTGAGTAAAGATGTAGTTGAGGGTGCACCTGTACCTGTCCGAGACACAAGAAAAGACACTTTTCCAACCAATTATAGTAATGGATCATAAATTTAATCTTGATTTCCCTAAAATAAAGTAGCATACAAGTTAGTAAATCAGCAATAGATTACATCCAAATCAACAAGTAAAATGTCTATATTAGTTAGCAATGTCAACAATAAAACTAGTAACCAATGTGGACCGAAAAATAGCACTTCAAGACTGAATAAAGATGGTTGTCATAAAAGTAAATTTCTGCAGTAGTATATCAGCCTTATGGATGTAGCATTCAATGAAGTACAACAACAAATCTTACCTCCAAAAAGTGATAAAATCTATCCCAATAGATGCACCTAGGTTAGTAGGTTAAACTATCAAAGTTAGAGGGTTAACCTAGGGTTAGTTTGTGAGATATTAGTGGTTATGGTTAGAGTTTTAGGCATTCCTAATGGATGTAGGTTAGTTTTACTAAAGAAATAATAATTTGTGGGAGAAACAAAACACCCTAAGGGAGGAAGAATCCCCAAGGCATCAATATCATTATTCAAAGGAGACAACTTCAAAACTTGAAATTTGTACGTTTACCAAGGAAACAATTTATTTATCCCATGCAATATGTAAATGAATAGTGCCTTTAAGAAAGGGTTAATGGATTCAATAGAATATGAAGAAGATATATAGGCTACTTCCTTGGGGTTGTAAACCTTTTTACTCACCAAGGCAAGCTTCTCTTAGCTAGGGTTTTAACTAGGAGGGTGTATGCAATTATACGCCTCTTAGTAAACCCTTATGAAGCAATATTCCCTTAGAAATAAAATGGTGGAAACAAAAGTAGCGGTGAATTCCCTTATACCCCCTACTTGGCTCAAGAAAATAAAACCTTTAACTTGTACAAATGATAATACAATGAAATAAATGGCACCTTCAAGGATTAAAAGGAAATAAAAGCTAGACTTACCACTAAAAAAATAATGAAGAAAATGTTCCAAGGCTAGCGCACCATCTCCATCAACCATAACTAAGACATAGCCATAAAAAAAAGAACAAGAGCGAGAACTATCTAAAGAGAGTGAAAATTTCAGTCCAAGATCCTCTCACAATAGAGAGTTGTGTTATGAAAATGAGATCTTATGATCTCTATTTATTCAAAATGTAGCTAACATAGTTTTTCAACATAATATTAGGGAAAACACAAGATTAGGGGTCAACAACCCTAATGTTTCCCCTTTACAAAGATAACATTTAAAATTTCAGTTTAATTTCATTTTTCACAAAGAAAACCCTAAAATGAAGGTGATGTCATCCCTTGAAGGAGGACGTTTTGGAAAATTAAGAAAGTCGTTGGATATGGGATGCAAATTAGGGCCTCCAAATGCCATGTGGAAATCATTTGGATCCTCTCCACCTCAAAATTCCATGTTTCATGCTCTGATTCATCATCAACCACCATATACCCCTTAAATGTGATGTCAAGCCCTTAGGGAGTGTCATTTTTCCCCATCTGGGAAAGTTGTTTGGCATGCAAAGGGTGGGATATGTCTGTCTAGTTGTCTCCTAGGCCTTTGAAAGCATCTCTTTGTCGTCTGGAATGTGGGCCTATTTCATCCATCCTATGGGTTGCTTTCCCTCATGGAATCCCAAGCTAGGCTTATTCTTCCAAAACTTGTCACCAACTTGTACTTGTAAGACAAATGGATATTCCCTCCAAGGAGATCAAGTCAAAGTATCATTATGAGTGAATCAAGTTAATAAAAGATCCATTAAAGCATGTATGCCAAAACTACATCATTCAAATATGTTCTTAAGAAACTAGACGTTTTTCCAATTTTGGTTGTGGGTGGATTGGCATAGTACTTATTTTCAATGGATCAAACCCCCTAAGTCTAGGAAAAACCCAATCCAAGTCATGTGAATGAAATGAAATGGATGGGGGAAGTACTCAATGGGAAAGGGGTTCATGATATGCAACAATCCATAGTATCGCACTTATGGGTGCCTTTGTGGAGGGTGTGTCACACCTTCGTCCATAATGCATTTTTTCCAAGCCCATCAATTACCTTTTATCTTTCTTTATTTGTAATTTCTTTCAATATAGCATAGGGTGAATTGGAGGCCACTTCCCTGGTGTTGTGACCATATATCAACAGTTTCACCCACAAGTACTTTCACGAAAATGAGAAGGTTAGTTCATGATGAGACCCCATTTCCCTTAGCCATGCAACTAAGAGCCGTTACCCCATGTGATGACCAAAAATGGTAATTTCATGTTGTTAGATACCCATGGAAGTGACAGTTTGTCTTGTGATGAGACCCCCTATCCTCAACGAATCCTTTAATCATTTTTATTTATTATTTTCTTGGCGTCCATATTTTCTTATGGAGAAGATTTTCATTAATTTCTCGGGATCCCCTGGGCAAAGAATATAGAAGGTTCTTTCATTAGGATTTTATATTTTTATAGATAACTCCCCTTTATGCCTTCAACCCCTTCTTCTCATGAAATGAGGAATGGTCCTTTGTAGGGCCAGTCTACCCCAAAATCCCAAGAGATGATTTCATGAGAGGAAATAATGATGGAAATTGGTAAGTATGGTCAGGATTGGCATAATGAATCATCAAAGGAAGCTCCCAGAAACACCCCATCCTAAGGGTGACCATATACTTGAGTTCCCCAAGATAACCAAAAACATTTAAGCAAGGTAACAGGCATAGTTTCCAAAGAAGATGTTTGATAATAAAAAATAACCTCTGATATACAAGAAAGAATGCCTCAAATATTGAAATGATACCTACCATCAAACCTGAATTGTACGGCATGGAGAAAGACCCAAGTGACTTGTGGTGGAAAACTGGTGTGGATGATGACCAACTGTTGGATCACTATGGTGGCGATGCGGGTCTCTAGTTGTGCAAAAGGATATTTCTAGTCATATGGTCTATCAAAACTCCATATCTGCAATCTAAGGGCCTCGATACATAGTCTCCTTAGTTATCCACAAAATTAGGATAACATATGGCTCCTACTTGGGGACATTTGCTCATCGTAGAGTGCATGAGAACCGAAACATCTCCTAGTATACATGTTCCTACAAGGAAACATCAAACTGTCAAGTGTAGAATGGCCTAATCATCCTCGTTCTCATATGGTCATAATCAAAACCAACTAAGCTAGAAAAAGAAAATTTTGACAAAATTTCTAACCAAGTATACATATATTATGATGAAATCAATAATGAAAATAGAGAAAAATGAAAATGCAATGCAACTAAACTAATATGAGCAAACAAAATGCAAGATACAAGAAGGAAAGATGACTTACCTACTTACCTAGGTTTCTGGGACCCTAAAGATCAAGTCTTGAAGGTATCAGGTGAAATTGTACAACCAGTGCAACCACCTGATCATCGTATGAAGACATTTCCCCCTGTGTTTAATCATGTGAAACAACAAATATAAGTAAAGAAAATAATAATCATCAGACTAAATAAACATATAGTCAATCATGAAAGAAAACTCATGGAGATGGGTGGGAGGGAGGTAATCTTATTTAAAAGAGAAACCACAATCTCGATCATCTTGAAACTCCCAATTGCAAGCATAGCTAGAAGCTTGATCTATCCACCTCTAGAGTGGACTAGAATATGTAGATGATGGCTCATATTCATCCTCATCAACACAATCACCGATCCTCGAATATTGAGAAGATGTGAGATAACTCAAGACTACCCCATAATTCACCTAAGGGGGAGAAATGAGGTACAAGACAAGATTAGGTCTAGAAGAAGAAAAGCATTGCCTCTTTGTCTATGGATCCTCATGAGAATCTCCAAGATGACAAAAATTTCTCTTCGTAGAGTGAAACTCTGATTACCTCGGGATGGCTATGTCTTGGTACTCTTCCAAAATCAAGGGTGAAAATGTCTGAAAATCGTCATAGAAAAAATATGTGTCCCCAAAAGGATATGAACCACCCTGAAGATGTTGTGACAAGTCATTCTGAAATAGATCAAGAAAATCTATGATCATGTCACCATCACCATCCCAAAAATGTGATTCATTTATGGATGGAGACCAATCCTTTGTTTGTGGGTTTCCCTCAACGTTGTAAGTGGGATCTCTATCAAAGGTGAAAAGTCTCATGTCCCATTCACATTTTCCAATATGTATGAAAGTGTCAATATGTTGATCAATTGTATCTGAGGGCTCTTCTAGTGCTCCTTCACTTCCAAGTTCATGGAACAGGCTGTCATCAAGATCCTTGAAAGGGTCATAACTCATATTGTTATCTTCTTGATGAGTAGGAGGAATAGCATCTTGGATGTATTCATCTGAGTCATTAAGTGAAAGCACTTCATCTTCATTAAATGCCTCCTCAAAATCTTCAACGTGATAAGCTTCATCAATATCTTCTTGGAAGATTTCTTCATAAGCATGTTCCTCAAGCATCTCTTTTACTTGATTCATCATCTCTTAAGTGGATTCATTAGCAATTTTTTTCCTTTCCATCAACAAAATTTCCTTCCACGAGGGATGTTGGGGTCTTGATTGATTCCGAGGTGCCATAGTCCTATTGACTAGAAGGACAACTCAAAGGAGTTTCTAAGGGAGAGAAAGGATTATCAAAGGATGAAAGGGAAGAGCAAGGGAAAGGTAAATAATGGAAAGGTGGTTTTGGGAAATGGTGGAGTTGCTAGAAAAACTTTGAAGAAGGTTTTTCAAAGGAAAATGGGTAAGTTCTTGGAGTGGAGTCACTAAGAAAGCTCGAGGTGAAGGATTTGGGAAAGAGACTTGCCAAAAGTTCCATTTTAGGGCACTAAGAGGATTCAAAATCCTCCTTGGAAACAAAGCCAAAATGTTATAGCACAAGTTGTAGGTTGCTAAAATACCAACCTAACCACAAAAATCATGTGCTGCAGCTTGGGAATCCTACACCCAATGTCACCTCGATGTAGGTCCCGCACTTGGGGGGTGACTAAGGTCACTCCTGGGAGGTGATCCTAGAGACCCTAGGGTGAATTAGAAGGATGAAGGGAGGTGTAAGAAGTCCCTCAGAAGGTCAAGTGATGGAAGAATAGATTGATTGAAAATGGTAATTAAAGAGAGGTAAATGGATACCAAGTAAAGAGATAGTTGTCAGTGCCCCTGTACCTGCCCGAGACACAAGAAAAGACACTTTTCCAACCAAGTATAGTAATGGATCAGAAGTTTAAGCTTGTTGTCCCTAAAATACAGAATCATACAAGTTAGCAAATCAGCAATATATTACATCCAAATCATCATGTAAAAGGTCTATATTAGTTATCAATGTCAACAATAAAAATAGTAACCAATGTGGTCCGAAAATAACACTTCAAGACTGAATAAAGATGGTTGTCATAAAAGTAAATTCCTGCAGTAGTATATCAGCCTTATGTATGTAGCATTCAATTAAGTACAACAGAAAATATGACCATCAAAAAGTGACAAAGCTATCCCAATAGATGCAACTAGGATAGTAGGTTAAACTAGCAAATTTAGAGGGTTAGTCTAGGGTTAGTTTGTGAGATATTAGCAGTTAGGGTTAGAGTTTAAAGCAACCCTAATGGCTGTAGGTTAGTTTTGATATAGAAATAATAATTTTTGGGAGAAAGGGGATTCCCTAAGGGAGGAATAATCCCCAAGGCATCAAGATCATTATCCAAAAGAGACAACTTCAAAACTTGAAA
The DNA here is from genome assembly GCA_010110895.2 of Picea sitchensis. Classification (NCBI taxonomy): domain Eukaryota; kingdom Viridiplantae; phylum Streptophyta; class Pinopsida; order Pinales; family Pinaceae; genus Picea; species Picea sitchensis. Next base: position 9,244 of record SNQJ01S0240825.1, read on the forward strand.
TTTGTTCATTTACCAAGGAAAAATTTTATTTCTCCCATGTAATAAGTAAATGACTAGTGCCTTTATGAAAGGGTTAATGGACTCGAGAGAATATGAAGAAGCTATATAGGCTACTTCCTTGGGGGTGTAAACCATTTTACTCCCCAAGGCAAGCTTCTCTTAGCTAGGGTTTTAACTAGGAGGGTGTATGCAATTATACTCCTCTTAGTAAACCCTTATGAAGAATTATTCCCTTCGAAATAAAATGGTGGCAACACAAGTAGGGGTGTATGCCTTTATACTCCCTACTTGGCTCAATCAAATAGAACCCTTTACTTGTACAAATGATAATAAAATGAAATAAATGGCACCTTCAAGCATTAAAAGGAAATAAAAGCTAGACTAACTACCACAAAAGAAATGAAGAAATCCGTCCAAGGCTAGTGCACCATATCCATCAACCATAACCAATAAATAACCATAAACAAAAGAAAAAAAGAGAGAACTAGCCAAAGAGAGAGAAAATTCCATTCGAAGAGCCTCTCACAATGGAGAGTTGTGTTATGAAAATGAGATCTTATGATCTCTATTTATACAAAATGTAGCTAACATAGTTTGTCCACATAATATTAGGGAAAACACAAGATTAGGGGTTAAAACCCCTAATATTTCCCCTTTACAAAGATAATATTTAAAAAAATTGTTTAATTTCAATTTTGCACAAAGAAAACCCTAAAACAAAGGTGACGTCATCCCTTGAAGGAGGACATTTTGGAAAATTGAGTAATTCGTTGGAGCTAGGATACAAAGTAGGGCCTCCAAAGGCCATGTGGAAATCATCCAGAGCCCCTCCACCTCAAAATTCCATGTTTCATTCTCTGATTCATTATCAACCAACATATTCCCCTCAAATGTGATGTCAAGCCCCTAGGGAGTGACACTTTTTCCCTTCTTGGCAAGACGTTTGGCATGCAAAGGGTGTGACATATCTATCCAACTATCTCCTAGGCCTCCAAAAGCATCTCTTTGTTGTATGGAATGTGTTCCTATTTCATTCATCATATGGGTTGGTTTCCATCATGGAAGCCCAAGCTAGGCTTGTTCTTCCAAAACTGGCCACCAACTTCTACCTGGAAGACAAATGGATATGCCCTCCAAGGATCTCAATTCAAAGGATCATGATGAGTGAAACAAGTCAATAAAAGAGACATTAAATGATGTATACCATGACTACATCATACAAACATGTTCTTAAGAAACTAGACGTTTTTCCAAGTTTGGTTGTGGGTGGGTTGGCATGGTACTTCTTTTCAATGGATCAAACCCACTAAGTATAGGAACAACCCTATCTAATTCATTTGAATGAAATGAAATGGATGGATGAAGTACTCAATGGGAATGGGGTTCATGATATGCAAGGGTCCATAGTATCTCATTTATGGGTGCTTTTGTGGAGGGTGTTCCGCACCTTCGTCCATAATACATTTTTTCCAAGCCCATCAATTTCCTTTTATCTTTCTTTCTTTGTATTTTATTTCAATATAGAATATGACAAGTTGGATGCCACTCCCCTGGCGTGGTGACCATATATCGACAGTTTCACCCACAAGTACTTTCACAAAAATGAGAAGGTTGGCTCGTGATGAGACCCCATTTCCCTCATCCATGCAACTGAGATCCATTAATCTAGTGTGATGACCAAAAATGGTAATTTCATACTGTTAGATACCCATGGACGTGATAGGTTGGCTCATGATGAGACCCCCTATCCTCAACTGATCCTTTAAGCATTATTATTTATTCTTTTCATGGGGTCCTTATTTTCTTGTGGATAATATTTCCATTGGTTTCTCGAGATCCCCTAGACAAATCATCTGGAAGGCTCTTTGATTAGGATTTTATCTTTTTCTAAATAACTCCCCTTTGGGCCTTCAATCCCTTCTTCCCATGAAATGAGGAATGGTCCCTTCTAAGGTCAGTCTACCCAAAAATCCCAAGAGATGATGTCATGAGGGGAAATAATGATGGAAAGTGGTAAGTATGGTCGGGAGTGGCACGATGACTCATCAAAGGAATCTCCCAGAAACACTCCATCCTAAAGGTGGCCATCTACTTGAGTTCCCCAATCCAACCACCAACATTTAAACAAGGTAAAAGGAATAGTTTCCAAAGAAGATGTCTCATAATAAAAAATAACCTTTGATATAAAAGCTAGAATGTCTCAAATATTGAAATGATACCCACCATCATACCTAAATTGTACGGCATGGATCAAGACCCAAGTGACATGTGGTGGCGATATGGTGTGGATGATGGCCAAGTATTAGTTCATTGTGGTGGCTATATGGGTCTCTAGCTGTGCAAAAGGATAATGTTGGTCATATGGTCTCTCGACACTCCATATCTGCAACTTGAGGGCCTTGAGACATAATCTCCTTAGTTATCCACAAAATGGGGATAACAATAATCATAAGTCAATAAATATCAAATATGAGAATAACTAAAACACCAACATGGTCTCAGAGCTAGTTGAAATATTGTCACTGCACTGTTTTTGTTTACCGCCGCATAGACCTAAACTTTCCAATATCGTTCAGAAACCTATTGGAAGATGTTGAGATTAATATTGCCATTGATTATCTCTCCCTAGTCTAGTGAACCTCTTGGTGGTCTCAAACCAAAACTTAGTGAAAGTTGAAATTCCACCTAAAACCCACTACTGCAGTTACAACAAACTTATTTGTGAAGCTCACCGAGCATTTATTGGGCTGAGTTGAGGAAAACGTTTTGTATGCAACAACTTGCATTTCCCTATTGCACCTACTGCACTTCTCAGATTGAATTTCCATCCAATTTGAAATTTTAGGGTTTTTAGGATTATTGACATTCTCTTAGACATTCAACTTTATTCTATATTGATTTTGTGATTTTTTCATCGACTGATGGTGTCTAGTTTTAGATTAAATGACAAGTTCGATGGTTCTACAAATATCAGAGGTATTCACTTGTATATGTTTCAAATTTATATCATTTAGCATAGCATGAGGGTGCTTGTAGGAGATGTACATTTGGAAAAAGGTCATTTCTTGACAAGCAGTGACTGTAGATCCAAAGGGTTCTTAGATATAGTGCACTCAAAGGAATCCCAAGAGTTGGAGGTAGCAGTGGTGATGTCTCCTACAATATATGACAAATGGGACAACACAAATTAAGACTCCAGGTTTGCATGTCAAGTTTGATATTTTATAGTGTTGCATCTTAAGTAAATTTTGTAATTGGGACAACAATATTTAGAGATCTATTACTGTCGAGTACTTTTTCTATCAAATGTTTTGAATATTTTTAGTACAATTATAATTGTGTAAATGCTCATTGTTTAGTACTAATGATGCACTTATTTACAAGATGAATTTGATCTCTTGTAGGAGATGTTCTTGGTTGTTGTCTTTGTCCCATGCAGGTTACTATGGAGGTCACAACAATAGAAAAGTGTTTCTCTTGTCTTTTGTCCTTATTTTTCTATGGGTAGGTTACCACAGAGGAATGATTGGTAACAACACTAGAAAAGTGTGGTTCATGTTTCCTATTTTTGTTCTTGTTCATATTTCCTTATCATAAGAATATTGTTCTTATCTGTTATGTTTTCTTGTTATTGCACTTGTTCTGGGAATATCACATGTGATAGCTTTAAGAGGGAGTTATAGTGACAATTGCAGGAGGCAACAGATTAGATGGTCTCTAGTTTGAAACATGGAGTATACTATTTAGACATGAAGTTGTATACATGATAGTATACATCTACATACCGAAGGTGAAGAAGATGAAGCTAGAACCTTTTGGAAAGAAGGATACCTTTGTGGGATATAGAGTGTTCCATATCGAGATTGATAGTGAGGAGAAAAAGGCTCTAAAGGATTACCATGCAGATTCATCTAGCTCAGTTGTTCACTCTTCAGATCATCAAGAAGAGTCAGTAGAGCCAGTCAATGCATCTACCTAGAGATGTTGCAGTGACTAGTAAGAGACCAAAATGGATTTGTGATACGTTGCAGGATGCAATGAGACATTCATCTCTTTGTGATACTCATATATGTAAATTATAACCTTGTACAATATCTACTGCAAACCGATATTCAGAAAAGAACAGAAAAGATACAATGGCAAACACAAACATTACACAGAGATTTTTCACTTGGAAACCCAAACCGGGAAAACCAACATATATTATATTCATACATTGTTTTACACTGTTTACAATACAATATACATATAGGAGCCAGCGACATCCAA
>SNQJ01S0240826.1:0-13512 GCA_010110895.2 Picea sitchensis
TCACACCCTTTGATCTTAGTTTATCTTTGCAACGTTGTGACATTGAGCAGCTCCTTTGATAGACATTGAGTTAATAATTTCATCTGTAAGCTAATTTGCCAAAACGTTTTTGCTCTTTGTCTTTCTTTTTGACCTATTAATTAAGGCTGACGTCACACCTGTAGCAGAATTAGTATTGGTGACGCAGAAACATATTGTATGTGAGAAAATTTGACATATTTATTGCATTAATGATATGATACAAGGTCTAATATTGAACATTGAATGCTCTTGTCTTTTTATGCATTTATTGGTGAATTAATACAAATCTTTGACTTTGTTAGGCCATCATTGACTTCGTCAATAATAACATTTGATCATTGGCTCACATATATGATAAAGATAGTCATTTACATCTTGAAGTACTAACCCACTGCAAGCATACATTCTAGTTATTTGTCTTGTCTCGCAAACAGGTGCATCTTCAGTGGATCTTTCTCCTTGACTATCTCATTTGGGCAACAATCTGTGAAAGGGAACTTCTTTGACTTGGTCCATTACCCTTTATCCTTTCATTAACCCAGATTTGCTTAGGGATGTCTCCCTTGGATTATCCCTCCTAAATAGAAAGAGCTCCCCATCGAGGTGACAGTGGGTGGGGAAGCTCCTGTTACGCCGGTTTCAAGCCCTGACTCAAGCTCCTTAGACCTTTCCTACAAACCGTGCGATAACACTCTTCAAACCCCCTTATCGGGAGTTCACAACACCCACAGAATGCTCTTTATGATTCCCCGTTGCCCTATAGGGAAATCTCATTATCGAAGTTTTTACCACCCCAATGCTATGGAAACTTGAATCGCCGAACCCCAAACCCCGATGCGCTCCTTCTCCGTCTTCGCCCCCTTGCTAAGCCCTTACTCCATGCGGCTGGGCCCTATACGACTGCAGCTATAAATTCCATCGGGATTTTGGAGGTTGCGATGTCGAAAGACTTATGTCACCAAGACTCGTGATTTCCCGAATCGCGATGCACCTTTTTCCACGCTCGCCCTCCTGGTTATGGCTCCCGACTCATATGACCGCGAGTCCGTGACCATGGTCTAATCCCATTGGGGTTACGGGATTTCTAATGTCACAAACCACTTACCCTCGGGTTTCCCGATTCTCCGATTCCCGATGCCACCTGTCCTCCACTAAATTGTTATGATTGTGGGACCGTCACGTTTCGGGATTTCACGACTTCTCTTGTCGTGAGTTTCTCATCACCGAGAATCTCGATATACCGAGCCTGACTCTCTGGGATCTCTCGCCACGTGTCCCTACTAAAATCAGCGGTTCTGACTCTATCGGGAAATCGCGGATCGCGATTTCATTATGCGAGAGTCTCACGACTCCGGAAACCCTGATGCTTCAAACACTAACTCGTTAGGATCTCCTGCCACGCATCCTCGCCAATGGACGGTTCAAAACTTACGTCGGGAAATCGCGGATCGTGATTCCAATATACGAGAGTTCTATGCCCTCGGAAACCCCGATTCTCCGATGGACTGAACTCTGATAGCTCCCTGACCCCTTGACACGTGTCCTGCCAGGATCAATGGCTGAGATCCTTTCTCGGGGTTTCGATAACTACACGGTCTTGATTCTCTACCTTAACAAAATCCCGATGACTCCTCCTCTGCACACTAGGGACTAAAACCAGCGCAACTTCCCAAGATCCAACGGCTAACGGGATCTCGTCAATCTCCTCGGTAGATCCTGGCCGTTGATTCCTTTCCCCTTGGGGATTTCTTGGCATGAAAATCTCCTGTGCGATCCTTCAATAATTCGGAAGGCCTCTCTTCCCCCTGAGCTTTCTTCACACTTCTCGGTCTCTAAGAAAAAGAGATCTCTTGCGCGCACTCCTTGTGGCAACCCTGCAAACACTTCAAGTGTTCGAACTTCTTTTGACTCTGCGCACACCTGCAGTAGCAGTCCTCAATTTCCTTTGCTCAGATTTACAACTGAGACTTCTTCTTTAGCCTACGCACCTCTTGCACGTCTTCAACAATCCAAATCCTCTTCTGGGTGAATGAGAAAGAAATTTAAACTACTGAGCCTTCCTCAACGCACTCCTTGCAGATGAATTCAACTGCACCCCTTGCAGGAATCTCCTGGCTCAGATAGAGAAACAATTGAAACTCATTCCATCTCCCCTTCAGACTTTAGGTTGAACCATGAAATCACATGCTCAACATATACAAAGCAAATGCATATCAAGAAGTAAACATTCATGAGCACATAAACAATATACACAGAGAAACAACACCAGCCATGAGTTTGAATCATAACTTTCTTCTATTAATCCAAATGCCTGTACATGGGTGTTCTTCATACAATATTCTCTGCTTTCTCTTTTCTTCTTGAACAATGCTTCTGAATAATAATTACAATGTACAAAGGAGGGTGTCTATATCCGTTTTCCCTCTCAAACTCTAAAACTGTCTAATCTAGACTTAAACATCTATCTACCAACGTTAAGTCTATTAAACGCCTCCTATCTACTTCAGACAAGAGCGTATGGCTCGAGGTCTGATACAATACAACAGGCGCTGCTTCATAAATGTTTCATTGAAGGATATGGCGCTTCATCTTTAATGAAAATTCAAAAAAAGTTATCAAGCTTATATGTCATGTGTTTAAAAACACATGCGCTGGCTCCATGCTTGCTTTCGTAGTCGTGATGCTCCTGCATCATACTCCTTGGCTTGAAAACTTTCATGGGCTCCTGTCCATGAGCTCTTGCATAGTCTGTCCATGCTTTTGAATCATTGCTTCTGTCTCCCAGGTGGCATCTTCCACTGGATGATTCTTCCATTTCACCAGATACTCGAAGTATTCCTTTCGTCTGGTTCTTTTGCTGACCCTCTTATCAAGTATACGCTCCATCTGTGGCTTTTCTGCAATAGGCATCTGCTTCTTCCACTGAATTTCTAGTTGTTCATCACCTCCAGCTCTTGCTTCCTTAGCCTTATATGGATATAGGTATGAGACATTGAATGTCAGAGATATTCCGATCTCATTCGACAATTCAATTTCATAAGCATTTTCTCCCAACTTCTTCATGACTCTACATGGCCCAATTTTCTTCATCTTCAGCTTGTTGTATGTTCCCCTTGGGAACCTTTCCTTCCTCAGGTGTGCCAGAACTAGATCACCCACTTCGAACTGAAGTTGTCTCTGATGCTGGTCCGCTCTGCGCTTATATTCATGGTTCAATTCCAACAATCGCTGCTTCACCCTGCTGTGAAGTTCTTCCATCGCCTCTGCGAACTCTTCAGCGCTTGCACTCTTTGTTATTATCTGCTCTGAATCCCTCAGTTCAGATACCCCTCTTGGATGCCTACCATATACAATCTCAAATGTACTTTTTCCTGTGGTTCTGTTTACTAAATCATTGTAAGCAAACTCTGCCTGCGACAAAACATTATCCCGGCTGCTGTGGTGCTCTGTCACCAAACTTCTTAATAAATCTCCTAGACTTCTATTTACCACCTCTGTTTGCCCATCTGTCTAAGGATGATAGGCAGAACTAAACATCAAGTTAGTCCCCATCTTCTTCCAGAGTGTCCTCCAGAAATGTCCAATGAATTTGGTATCTCTGTCCGATACTATGCTTCTGGGTGAACCATGAAGTCTAACGATCTCCTTGAAGAACAAATTCGCGATATGAGTCGCATCATTGGTCTTCTGGCATGGAATAAAATGCGCCATTTTGGAAAACCTATCAACCACCACAAAGATCAAATCATGTCCTCTTTGCATCCTCGGTAATCCCAATACAAAATCCATGTTGATTTCATCCCACGGCCTCTCAGGTATGGGTAATGATTGATAGAATCCTGCATTCTGCTTCCTGCCCTTTGAATGCTGGCAAATTCTACATCTGTCAACAAATCTCTTGACATCTGTTCGCATCTTCAGCCAAAAGTATGCTTCGCTCAGCTTTGCAAATGTTTTGTCATGGCCGAAATGCCCTGCTAATCCGCCACTGTGCTTCTCCTTTAGCAGATTCTCCCTCATGGAGAAATTCGGAATGCACAACTGATTGCCTCTGAACAACAATCCATTCTGGATCATGTAATCCATCCATGGGCTTCGGTCTCTGAGAACTGGATTCTCAGCTGCCTCGTATGCCTCTGCAAAATCTGCATCTTCTGCATACATGTCTTTAAGGTTTTCAAAACCCAATGTCTTGACTCGAAATTCCTGCAGCAATAAACACTTCCTGCTCAAAGCATCAACCACTTTGTTAGCAGTACCTGAAATGTGTTTAATTACAAATGTAAAATTCTGCATATACTCTACCCATTTTGCATGTTTCTGATTTAGCTTCTCCTGCTGAGTCACAAACTGCAATGCATGATTATCACTATACAAAACAAATTATTTTGGGATCAAGTAATGCCTCCACTTATTCAACGCCTGTATGATAGAATAAAATTCTTTATCATACGTTGAGTACTTCACTTTTTCCTCATCCATCTTCTCCCTGAAATATGCAATTGGTCTGTCCTCCTGGCTCAAGACCGCTCCTATGGCAAAGCCACTTGCATCACATTTCACCTGGAAAACTTTTGCAAAATCCGGCAACACCAAAACGGGTTGCTCTGTGATCTTTTTCTTCAACAGATTGAAGCTTTTCTCTGCCTCTTCAGTCCAATGAAAAGATTTATGTCTTTTCTTGACTGTGTCCATCATTACTGTGCTAATTCCGCTAAAATTTCGGATGAACTTCCTGTAGAAACTTGCTAAACCATGGAAACTTCTCACCTCGAAAATATTTCTTGGTGATGGCCAATTCTTTATTACATCCACTTTACTTGGATCCATCTTTAATTCATTTGCCGATATGAAAAACCCCAAGTAAATGAGTTCTGTCTTCATAAATGAAGATTTCCTCATGTTGATCAACAACTTCTCTTGCTGTAGCTTCCTCATTACTGCAGCTAAATGCTTCAAATGTTCTTCTTTTGTTTTGCTGAAAATCAATATGTCATCTAAATAAACAATGACAAACTTACCAATGAATTCCCTCAGCACTTCATTCATCAACCTCATGAAGGTACTCGGTGCATTCGTCAAGCCAAACGACATGACTAGCCATTCATACAACCCTTCATTGGTTTTGAAGGCTGTCTTCCACTCGTTGCCTTCCCTCATGCGAATCTGATGGTATCCACTTTTCAAATCAACTTTTGAAAAAAATTTGGCTCCACTTAAACAGTCCATCAAGTCATCCATCCGTGGCAATGAAAACCTGTACCTGATGGTTATCTTGTTAATGGCTCTGGAATTAGTGCACATTCTCCAGCCTCCATCTTTCTTTGGGCTGAGTACCGTTGGAATGGCACATAGGCTTAAACTTTCCCTGATCAGTCCTTTATCCAACAGTTCCTGTACCTGCCTTTTAACCTCTTCATTTTCCTGAGGCGTCAACTTGTACGCAGCCTTATTCGGCAAACTGGCCCCTGGTATGAGGTCTATATGATGACTCACACTCCTCATTGGCGGCAACGAATGAGGTAATTCCTCCACCACTATATCAACGAACTCTTCCAATAGTTCCTGAATTTCTTCTGGCAAGTCATCCACTCTTGTGCTGGTCAAAACAACTTTCGGTTTCCTGACCACAAAGAATTGTGGATCTTCCTTCTTCTTTACTTCTTCCAGAAGCTCCTTCCCACTCATGAGAAGTATCCTGTTGTTCATTTCCGGCTTTACCCCCTTATATTTTATTGGAAGTAACATATGTGTTCTCCCATTCTTCTCTAGGGTATACGTATTCATTTTCCCATCATGGATCACGTTTCTATCATACTGCCATGGTCTTCCCAGCAGCAAATGGCAAACATCCATAGGAATGACATCACATAAAATCTTGTCATTATATCCCCCTATTTTAATGTCAACTAAGCACTGTTTAGTGACACTCACTTGATGTCCCTTCTGTAGCCATGAAACTTTATATGGACTCGGGTGATCAGTTGTCTCCAGCTCTAGTTTCTCCACCATGTCGGTCGAAACGAGATTGTCTGTGCTACTGTTGTCCATGATAACTTTTCATTTACGGTCTTTGGTCTTGCATGTGGTTATGAATAGTCTTCTTCTCTGAGCTGTGTCCTCCACCTCCTTCTCGGGTGTTAAGAGAACTTTACGCATCATCAACGACCTTCCATCTTCTGCGTCTTCTGCTTCAGCATTTCGCCTTTGTGCCTCAACGATGTGAGCTTCTCCTCCATCCTTCTTCCTATTTGGACAGTCAACTGCCTTGTGTCCATTCTTCCCACATGTGTAGCATGTGATGATTCCTCCTCTGTCTCTTCCTCTACCTCTGGTATGAGGAAAAGTATTAACATCATCCTATCCTTGGCTCTGTTCTGTATGCTGCCTTTGTTGTTCAGTCTGCTGGCCTCGCTATGAACTTCCGCCCCATTCTGTTCTGGTCTGAGGCTTCTTCCAGTCATCCTTCGATTTCTAGAACCTATCTTGGGCAACCGATTTACCCTTTGGCTGACTTCTGCCTCGGCCTCACTGTGCTGGCTTATGTCTCAACTTCTCTTCAACCTTCAATGCCATTTGATACGCATCCTCCACAGTTATGATGGTTGTCATACTCATCTCGTCCTGGATATCGTATCTTAAGCGATTCATATACCTGGCAACCTTTTCATCATCGCTCTCCCGATGACCTGCTCTGATATTGAGCTTGTAAAATTCTTTGGTATACTCTTTCACTGTCATCAACTTCTGTCTCAGGTTCTGCATCCTCCTGAACAGTGTGATTTGATAATCCCTTGGGATGAAATTTTCCTTCATCTTTGCTATCATTCGATCCCAGCTTTTAATCTTTTGTTTCCCTTTGGATCATTTATCTTCTTGAAGCTCGTCCCACCATAATGCTGCATGTCCCTTCAATTTCGTGACAACATGCCTAACCTTTTTATCCTCTTCGATATCTTCATAATCGAAGTAGGTGTCAAGAGATCTAATCCAATCCAACATCTCTTCTGCATCCAGAATCCATAAACTGGAATGTCCATTTTTTTCTTCGAACTCATCCGAGCGATAGCCTTAATCAACTGCTCATTGGCTGCATCTTCGGCTGCAACTTATCCTTGCTGTTCATCTTCAACTTTGTCTTCGAAGTCACTTAAGTCTCCAACATTTGTTGTGCGTCTCTGCGCTGCTTCCATATCTTCAAATCTTGCTCGGAGATCACGTATCAATCTCTCCAATTCTGTATTCTTTGCTTGTCTTCCTCTGCCCCTCTGGTTTCCCCTATCCTCTGGATCGGGTGATTGCCTTTCTCTCCTTGGTGGCATGGTGAAATCTTCTTTTCTCCTCTGCTACAGAAAACAGAGAAATTTTCTCGCTCTGATACCACTTGATGCAAACGCACCACCCAAGGCATGTCCGCTCCCACAGGACCTTCTCCTTGAACGGCCTGAAGAACTAAAATGCTCTTCAAACCCCCTTATCGAGAGTTCTCAACACCCACAGAATGCTCTTTATGATTCACCGTTGCCCTATCGGGAAATCTCACTATCGGAGTTTTTACCACCCCAATTCTATGGCAACTTGAATCGCCGAACCCCGATGCACTCCTTCTCCGTCTTCGCCCCCTTGCTAAGCACTTAGTCCACGCGACCGGGCCCTATACGACCGTAGCTATAAATTTCGTCGAGATTTCGGAGGTTGCGATGTCGAAATACTTATGTCACCAAGACTCGTGATTTCCCGAATCGCGACGCGCCTTTTTCCACGCTCGCCCTCCTGGTTATGGCTCCCGACTCATATGACTGCGAGTCCGTGACCACGGTCTAATCCCGTCGGGGTTACGGGATTTCTAATGTCACAAACCACTTACCCTCGGGTTTCCCGATTCTCCGATTCTCGATGCCACCTATCCTCCACTAAAGTGTTATGACTGTGGGACCGCCACGTTTCGGGATTTCGCGACTTCTCTTGTCGTGAGTTTCTTGTCACCAAGAATCTCGAGATACTGAGCCTGAATCTCCAGGATCTCTTGCCATGTGCCCCTGCTAAGATCAACGGTTCTGACTCTATCGGGAAATCGCAGATCGCGATTTCATTATGCGAGAGTCTCACGACTCCGGAAACCCCGATGCTTCAAACACCGACTCGTCAGGATCTCCTACCACGCGTCCTCGCCAATGGATGGTTCAAAACTTCCGTCGGGAAATCGCAGATCGCGATTCCAATATACGAGAGTTCTATGCCCTTGGAAACCCCGATTCTCCGATGGACTGAACTCCGATAGCTCCCTGACCCCTTGACACGTGTCCTCCCAGGATCAACGACTGAGATCCTTTCTCAGGATTTCGAGAAATACACGGTCTCGATTCTCTGCCTTAACAAAATCTCGATGACTCCTCCTCTGCACACTAGGGCTTAAACCCGACACAACTTCTCGAGATCCAACGGCTGACGGGATCTCGTCAATATCCTCAGTAGATCCTGACCGTTGATTCCTTTCCCCTTGGGGATTTCTTGGCATGAAAATATCCTGTGCGATCCTTCAATAATTCAGAAGGCCTCTCTTCCTCCTGAGCTTTCTTCACACTTCTCGGTCTCTAAGAAAAAGAGATCTCTTACGCGCACTCCTTGCGGAAACCCTGCAAACACTTCAAGTGTTCGAACTTCTTTTGACTCTGCGCACACCTGTAGTAGCAGTCCTCGATTTCCTTTGCTCAGATTTACAACTGAGACTTCTTCTTCAGCTTTCGCACCTCTTGCACAGCTTCAAAAATCCAAATCTGCTTCGGGGTGAATGAGAAAAAAAGTTAAACTACTGAACCTTCCTCAACGCACTCCTTGTGGATGAATTCAACTGCACCCCTTGCAGGAATATCCTGGCTCAGATAGAGAAACAATTGAAACTCATTCCATCTCCCCTTCAGAATTTAGGTTGAACCATGAAATCACATGCACAACATATACAAAGCAAATGCATATCAAGAAGTAAACATTCATGAGAACATAAACAATATACACAGAGAAACAACACCAGCCATGAGTTTGAATCAGAACTTTCTTCTATTAATCCAAATGCCTGTACATGGGTGTTCTTCATACAATATTCTCTGCTTGCTCTCTTCTTCTTGAACAATGCTTCTGAATAATAATTACAATGTACAAAGGAGGGTGTCTATATCCATTTTCCCTCTCGAACTCTAAAACTGTCTAATCTAGACTTAAACATCTATCTACCAACATTAAGTCTATTAAACGCCTCCTATCTACTTCAGACAAGAGCGTATGGCTCGAGGTATGATACAATACAATAGGCGCTCCTTCATAAATGTTTCATTGAAGGATATGGCGCTTCATCTTTAATGAAAATTCAAAAAACGTTATCAAGCTTATATGTCATGTGTTTAAAAACACATGCGCTGGCTCCACGCTTGCTTTCGTAGTCGTGATGCTCCTGCATCACCATCCCTTATGGAAGGAAATTTTGCAGATGGAAAGGGAAAAAGATTCTAATAAAGCCATTGAAGAGATGATGAACCAAGTAAAAGAGTTATTGCATGAATCTTCCAAATACCAAGCCCTCACAGATGAAGAGGTGCTTGAAGAACATGCTTATGAAGAAAGCTTCCAAGAAGATCCTAATGAAGAATATCCGGATGAGACATATGATGAAGATGAATTTATCCAGTCTTGTGAAGAAGTAATCAACTTCTATGATGAAGATAAAATCATGGAACAACCCGCAGATACATTTGATGATCACATTGATGATTTCATATAGATGGGTAGATGCAAATGGGATTTGGGTTGTTTCATTTTTTACGGGGATCCTATCTATGACATTAAAGTCACATCTTGGATAAAGGATACAAAAAACATTTCTTCAGAGGATTTATTTTCACAACCAGAGGGTCGATATATGTGCCAACCCAATGATATGGTTACATATTTGTTCCATCCTTTTGAGGATGACCTGACGCAGTGTTTTTAGGATTATTTTTAACCACCATAATCATATTTTGATAGACAACAAGGTGTGGATTGCCCAAAGAAATATGAGGTCCATACTACCAAACGAAAGTACTTTCATGTTGAGACTTTGGGCAGGAATTTGTAGACAAAGAAGAGACGTTTCCTGAGTCTGATGGAGGAGTTTTTATCTAAGGATGTGCCTTACCCCGTTTCCTCTTGTTTTGGAAATCATAGGGTTTTGTTTGGATCTCTTATCCTTTCTTAGCCTTCAGGGAGCAGTGATCTTCTAAGTGAGGATGAAGATGATTCTTCATCTAGTCCACTCCGAAGATGGATAGATCGGGCTTGTGGTTATGCTTGTAGGAGGGAGTTCCAGGATGACCAAGATTGTCGTTTCTCTTTTCAGCAGGATTTCCTCCCTCCCGCCCATCTCCATGTGTTTTATTTCATTATTGATTATATGTCTATTTATATGCATGATTACTATGTGCTAGACGTATCTTTGTTGTTTCACATAACTAAGCACAAGGGGAAATGTCTTCATCTGATGATCAATTGGTTGCACTAGTTGTACGACTTCACTTGACATCATCCAACACGTGATCTTTACGGCCCCAAGCCCCCATGTAAGTAGGTAAGTCATTTTGATTCCCCACATTTGCATTTTGATTTCTCATAGTAGTTTAGATGCATTTCATTTTCATTTTTCTCTAGTTGCACATTGATTTCATGCTTAGTTTAGAATTTATTAAAAAAAATGTCAAAAAATTTCTTTTTCTAGTTTAGTGGGTTTTGATGATATGAGAACAAGGATGAATATGCCATCTTGCATTTGATAGTTTTATGTTTCCTTGTAGGCACATGTCTACCAGGAGATGTTGTGGTTCTCATGCTCTCTGTGATGAGTACATGTCCCCGAGTAGGATCCATATGTTATCCCCATTTTGTGGATAACTAAGGAGATTATGTCTCAATGCCCTCAGGTTGCAGATATGGAGTGTCGAGAGACTACATGACCAACAATGCCCTTTGCACAGATGGAAAGCCCACTCACAACCACAGATGGTCACACGTTTGTAGATGGAATCCACCACACCAGCTGGCTTCTGGAAGGTAGTGGGCCTTGCTCCATGAGGTACAAGTCAGTATTATGGTGAGTTTCATGTCAATATTTAAGCCATTTGATTATGTTGCATCTTATATTTCTCTATATTTCATGATATATGATTGGACATTATGTCTTTTTCCCTGCTTCACCTTGGTGGTTGACTTTGTGCCCTAGTAAGTGGTATTCCTTGGGGATTGGTGTCACACACCCGACCCCTAAAGTACCTTTTTAAGGGAAGGGGCATAAAAATTTCACTTTTCTCAGTCACCTCAAATCCCTGTAACTAGGGTCCAATTGTTTTTGGTTCGACGAGGGTTTTCTAATGAATACAAATTTTTCCAGATATGTGTTATGGATTGGAAGTTATGGCCCTTCAAATTTCTTTAATCCTTCATTGACTAGAATCTCTCACAGCCACGTGGCACCCACGTTGTTCCCTATCACTCGACACTCCACATAATCATAGTATATGAAGACTCTCCCAACCAAGAGTTGACATGTGTCTAGCTCGGATAGGCCTACTAAGTTAATTAATCATTAACATAGTGAAATCCCACTCCTTACTAAATCTCCAAGGGCACTTAGGGTTATTAAGATTAGTTAACGCCTAAGTCTCTGGACTTGGATGAAATTTCCTCATCATGAGTTTGTGAATAAACCCAATTCTCCTGAACGTCAGAGTTCTGGAGAGGGTCCCACTCATTTAATTTCTTATGTTTAAACCATTATAACATGGGGAAGTGAGAGATTGGTCCAAGACTTCGGCTCTTTTTTCTTACTTATTTTTTCTATTTCTCCAACGTCCCAGAGTCTCAAAGTCTCGGACTTCCGCAGGGTCCACACTTACACATGGTTGTGCATTGAAAAATGAGATAGGAATGGGTGGATTGGGGCCTTCGACCACTTTAACCATAGTATCTTGGTATCCCAACTATTCCAAAGTCCTGAGGTCCTTCCACGTAGCTCCGGCCTTCAACCCTATTGGATCATATGTTCTAACACCCTAAGCCTCCCAGAGTTCTGAAATACTGAACTACTGAGGTCCCATTATCCATTAGGTCAATAAAATACACACTAGGGGTGACATGTGGAAAAATATGGAGATGAAATGTGGCCCAATCGAAGAGTGACACGTGTCAAGTTCCATTTGGCACATAATGTATTTGAAAAGAATGAATCGAGATGACTTGTGGCACGTATAATATGGGTCCATGTCACCCTAGGCGACGTCAACATGCCACGTCACTCCGGGGTGACAATATTTGGGAACATCCTTCTTCTCCTACTAGCAGAATTTCCCGGAGCTCCGAAGTCCCGAACTCCCTCCAAATGACCTTCGAATATCCTCTATCCAATGGTCGAGATAGGTCCATGTGGATCCTTAGATCTATGGCCTTCGTTGCTTCACAACTTTGACATTCGGGGGTTTTGATGTTTAGTTTCCTTTTTACTCCCGAATTGGTCAGTGTCAGACTGACCATGGTCTAGATATAATAGTCAAAAGATAGGTCCTGAAGTATCCTCGAATCGATGGTTCTCATCACTTTGTCACTTTGACATTCGGGGGTTTTGTTTTTTAGTTTCCTTTTTACTCCTAAAGTGGTCAACGCCGAACTGACCATGGTATAGATCCAACAGTCAAAAAAGAGAGATCCTGAAGTATCCTCGAATCTACGGTCCTCATTGCTTCATGACTTTGGCATTCATAGGACTTTTGTTGTTACACTGTTTGTTTTCCCCAGAGCGTCGGGGTCCTGAATTTCATGTAGCATAGTTCCTTTGGGGCATAACGAGAGGTTCTGGGTCATGGTTCTACAGGATATTAACAATTCCATGGCTATTCTTTCTAGCTCATTGTCCTCTTCGACCTCCAAAGACCCAGAGTTCTAAAGGAGACCCATTTATATTACGTTAATTACAACTTAATGTAATCACTAATATTTATTAACCAGGCGACTTCGTAGGTCTAAACCTTTGGCAATTTTAACTCATGAGGTACATCACTCAAAACACTCTGGAGTCCTAAAGCTCTGAAATCCCAGAGGCCTAGCTCCTTTTGGGTATGATCCAATGACCCAAATCTATCCTTGTAGCCATATCAATGGGTGTTGTGGCTTCTTCTATACTTCACGGCTCTGCTTCCCTTCAACAAGATATTTAAACCATGGTTTCATAGGTTGCGGCCTTGGTGTGCATTCTACGAGCATTATACCTTATGAGCTTGCAAATACTTTGAATGAAGTGTGGGCACACTTCTTTCACTTTTCTTGTAATTTATAACTTAGAGAGTTCCTAACCTATACACAACTTACATAGGCTCTATGCACCCTCGCACTACCTCTCCTGAGCTTAACAAACCCTTTTTCCAGGGGACCCAAAACAACTGGAAGTATACACATGCATACATGAAACTGTTC